>LR753329.1:1753185-2017506 GCA_902729485.2 Mus minutoides | reverse complement strand
AGAGCATACACTAGCAGCCTGACAACACATCTGAAAGCTCTAGAACAAAAACAAGCAAATATAACCACGAGGAGTAGATGGCAGGAAATAAACTCAGAGCTGAAATCAAACAAGTAAAAACAAAAAGATCTACACAAAGAATCAACCAAACCAGGAGCTGGTTCCCTTAGCCAGAATAATCAGAGGGCACAGAGAGAGTATCCAAATCAACAAAATCAGAAATAAAAAGGGAGATATTACAACAGAAATTGAGGAAATCCAAAAAACCATCAGATCCTACTACAAAAGCCTATACTCAACAAAACTGGAAAATCTGAATGAAATGAGCAATTTTCTAGACAGATCCCAGTATCAAAGTTAAATCAGATTCAGATTAATGACCTAAACAGTCCTCTATCCCCTAAAGAAATAGAAGCAGTCATTAGTAGTATCCCCCCCCCCCCAAAAAAAGGCAAGCCCAGGACCTAATGGGTTTAGTGCAGAGTTCTATCAGACCTTCAAAAAAGACCTAATACCTGTATCTTCAACCTATTCCACAAGATGGAATCAGAAGGAATACTACCCAATTCATTCTATGAATCCACAATTACTCTGATACCTAAACCACAGAAAGACCTGTGGGAACTAAAGAGGGGCTGGGGAAGTGGGAGGAGGGAGGATAGCCTGTACCCAGCCAGAGTTCCTCCTATGCTCTGGACAGGCAGATATGGGAGGGCTGCCAGATGCTTTCCACTCAGCCTTGAGTGGGCATCTAAGCTACTGACCCCACTTGATGGGGGGTGGACAAGGAGCAGCCCCTGAACAGGAATGACACCCTGTAGCCCAGGGGTTATGGGAGAGAGGGCTGACAGAGAGAGGCTCCCATGCAGGTGAGAGTTAAGTGCAGCTGGCCTTGATGAACAGAGACATTTTATGGTTTTAGAGCTTTATTATAGAAAGGCAGGGGAGAAGAGAAAAGGTGGAGAGAGAGAGAGAGAGAGAGAGAGAGAGAGAGAGAGAGAGAGAGAGAGAGAGAGAGGGAGACCCATCATGGCCAAGAGAAGAGAAGAGGGAAAGGAAAGAGTGAGAGAAGAAAGGCTAAGAGGGAGAGAGGGGAAGAGAGACTAAGAGAGAGGAGAGAGGAGAGGAGGGAGGAGAATAAGAGGAGTTAAGAGGAATTTAGCAAGAGAGCAAGAGAGTGAGGAGGGGACAAACAGCATCTCTTATGGGATGCTGTTATCTTTACTGTTGCTAGGTAACTGGGGAGGAGTCTATCCTGAAGGTCGGAAGCTTGGGACATTGTGTAAGTGACTAAAAACCATGCTACTCCTGTGGGGATTGAGGGGGCAGTAACTTCAACAGGAGCCAGGGTTCCAGGAGACATGAGAGAATTCCTTCTGTCCCATGTAGGTGAATTATCACCACAGGGTCCAAGAGTTCCACCTCCACTCGACTGGAGACAAGACTGTCTGTGCATAGCCCAATGGCCAACAAAGACCCAACAAAGAAGAGTACTTCAGAACAATTACCCTTATGAATATCGATGCAAAAATAATCAATAAAATTCTCACAGACCAAATCCAAGAACACATCAAAATAACCATCCATTACGATCAAGTAGGCTTCATCACAGGGATTCAGGGATGGTTTAATATATGGAATGATCCACTATATAAACAAACTCAAAGGAAAAAAAATAAATGATCATTTCATTGGATTCTGGAAAAGCACTTGACAAAATCCAACACTCATTTATGATAAAAGACTTGGAATGACCAGGAATTTGAGGCCCATGCCTAAACATATTAAAAGCAATATACAGCAAACCAGTAGACAACATCAAACTAAATGGAGAGAAACTTGAAGCAATCCCATTAAAATCAGGGACTAGAGAAGGCTGGCTACTCTCTCCCTACCTGTTCAATATAGTAATTGGCATAATAGCAAGAGCAATTAGACAACAGGAGGATGTCAAAAGGATTTAAATTGGAAGGAAAAAGTCAAACTATCACTATTTGCAGATGATGTGATTGTACAGTTAAGTGATCCCAAAAATTATGCTAGAGAACTCCTAAAGCTGATAAACATCTTCATCAAAGTGGCTGGATATAAATTTAACTCAAACAAATCAATGGCCTTATTATACTCAAAGTATAAACAGGCTGGGAAAAAAATAGGGAAACTAAACCTTTCACAATAGTAATAAATAATATAAAATATCTTGGTATGACTCTAACTAAGCGAGTGCAAGATGTGTATGACAAGAACTTCAAGTCTCTGAAGAAAGTAATGGAAGAACATCTCAGAGGATGGAAAGATCTCCCATACTCACAGACTGGTAGGATTAATATAGTAAATAATGGCTATCTTGCTGAAAGCAATCTACATATTCAATGCAATCCCCATCAAAATTCCAAATCAATTCTTCATAGAGTTAGAAAGAGCAATTTCATCTGAAATAACAAAACAAAACTAAACAAACAAACAAACCAAAAAACAACTCAGAATAGCGAAAACTATTCTCAACAATAAAAGAACTGCTGGGGGAATCTCCATCCCTGACCTCAAGATGTACTACAGAGCAATCATGATTAAAAACTGTGTGGTATTGGTACAGTGATAGGCAGGTAGATCAATGGAATAGAACTGAAGTCCCAGAAATGAACTCATAAAGCTGTGGTCACATGATCTTTCTCAAAGGACCTAAAACAATCCAGTGGAAAAAAGACATTTTCAAGAAATGGTGCTGGTTCAACTGGCAGTTAGCATGTATAATGAAAATTGATCCATTCCAATCTCCTGGTACAAATCTCAAGCACAAGTGGATCAAGGTCATATACATAAAACCAGATACATGGAAAATAGAGGAGAAAGTAGGGAAAAATGGAACACATGGGCACAGAAGAAAATTTTCTGAACAGACAATAGCTTAGGTTCTAAAGTCAAAAATGGACAAATGGGACCTCATAAAAGTGCAAAGATTCTGTCAGGCAAAGGACTCTGTCAATAGGACAAAACAGCATCCAAGATATTTGGAAAAGGTCTTTACCAACCTTATATCCAATAGAGGGCTAATATCCAATATAGACAAAAAAATTCAAGAAGTTAGACTCCAGAGAACCAAATAACTTTTTAAAATGGGGTAGAGAGCTAAACAAAGATTTCTCCACTGAGGAATACTTAATGGCTGAGAAGCACCTAAAGAAATGTTCAATATCCTTAGTCATCAGGGAAATGCAAATCCAAACACCACTGAGATTCCACCTCACACCAGTCAGAATGGCTAAGATCAAAAACTCAGATGACAGCAAATGCTGGCATGGATGTGGAGAAAGAGGAACAGTCCTCCATTGCTGGTGGGATTGCAAGCTGGTAGGTACAACCACTCTGGAAGTCAGTTTTGCTACTCCTTAGAAAATTGGACATAGTACTACCTGTGCACCCAGCTATACCAGTCCTGGGCATATATCCAGAATATGTTCCAACATGTAATAAGAACACATGATCCATTATGTTCATAGCAGCCTTATCTATAATAGCCAGAAGATGGAAAGGACCCAGATGTCCCTTGGCAGAGGAATGGATATAGGAAATGTGGTACATTTTCACAATGTAGTACTACTCAACTATTAAAAACAATTAATTCATGAAATTTCTAGACAAATGGATGGAACTAGAAAATATCATCCTGAGTGTGGTAACCCAATAACAAAAGAACACACATGGTATGTACTTACTGATAAGTGGATATTAGCACAGATATTCAGAATACCTAAGATACAATTCACAGACTGTATGAAGCTCAAGAACGAAGACAAAATTGTGGATACTTATGTTCTTCTTAGAAGGGGGATCAAAACACCTATGGGAGGAATTACAGAGACAAAGTGTGGAACAGAGACTGAAGGAAAGGCCATCCAGTGACTTTTCCACCTGGGGGTCAATCTCATATTCAGTTACCAAACTCAGACACTATTGTGGATGCCAACAAGTGTTTGCTGACAGGAGCCTGATATAAGTATCTCCTGTGAGGCTATGCCAGAGCCTGACAAATACAGATGTGGATGTTCACAATCATCCATTGGATGCAGCACAGGGCCCCCAATGGAGTAGCTTTAGAAAAACCCAAGAAGCTGAAGGGGTTTGTAATCTCATGGGAGGAACAGCAATATGAACCAACCAGTACCCTCAGAGCTCCCAGGGACTAAACAACAACAACAACAACAAAGTACACATGTTGGAACTCATTACTCCCGCTGAAAATGTAGCAGAGGATAGCATAGTCAGTCATCAATGGGAGGAGAGGCTCTTGGTCCTGTCAAGGCTTGATGCACAATTGTAGAGGAATACCAGGACAGGGAAGTGGTAGTGGGTGGGTTAGTGAGCAGGGTAAGGGTGAAGGAATGGCACAGGGGTTGGAGTGGAAATAAGAAAAGGAGATAACATTTGAAATGTAAATAAAGAAAAAATGTAATATTTTTTAAATAATAAAAAATGAAGATATATAGGTTGGGACTAGCTATCTTGAAGTCTAGGCCCTTAGGAACTTATTTGGAGGATTGCTAGTTTGACAAAAATGTTGATATGCAGTTAGGAGCAGGAGCTTGGAGACAACATAGGAATTGTAATCCCAAGAAATCTACGTGTATCAGAAGCTGAAACTGGGTCTAGAATAGTGCATCTCTGTGCGTTTTTCTAAAACTAGTTAATAAATTTCCACAAATTGTTAAACTCTTTTGGACTAAAAAGACTCTAGGCAGTAAACTTCAGTCACATAAAAGTTAAATTCAATCAGTATGTCATTTCACCTAGAAAGACTCTGTGCTATTATGGATTGAAGGCAAAACATCCCAATAGTTTGTATGTTGGAACACTTGGTCTCCAGGTCCTTGTACCACATTGGGAAGGTGTGGAGCCTTTGAAAAGTGAAGCCTAGGTGGAAGAAGTGGACAGACTTTCAGAGATATCACCCTAAATTCCAGACCCAATTTCTATTTCTGCTTATAGGCTGGCACTTTATGGAGTACTTTCATGACTAAAAAGCATGTGTAATCTGAAGTTGGATCTTTCCCATGACCAGATTGCTGCTGAACGTGGCTGTCACTTCATGAGTCTAAGGACTTATTGCTTTACATGTGAGAATGATCCTGCTCAGTTAAGTTACTGTCTTGAGTATGGTTCTTAAACTCTTTTGTCATAACAAGTCAGTGAGGGTTTATTATCATGTTATACTCGTGCTGCATTCAACCACTGCAGTAAATTTGTTCTCTTTCTTTCTTATACTATGTCAGTTCTTCACCGTTAACTCAAATACTCTGTATTTTAAAAAGCTCACAGCTCTATGATCCTTATCTTAGGTTTCTCAGATATGAGGAATTTACTTTCCTCTGAACCACAAGAAATATTTGGTATCCTAAGGACACAGAAAAATGGTAGAGTTTATGTGTTACAAGACTTTGGTTCAATCTCCACAACACAGAGAGGTCTATAGGTCAGTTGGTACAGAATAGATACATAATATTTTGTAACTTTTCATAAAAATAGGAACAAATGCTACACAAAAAGCACTTTAAAAGAATATTAATTGAGTTTGGATCTTTTTTTTAAAATGTAACTCATTATAGTGGAATATTTACACATCTCTGAATTTTGACCTCCTTTCTTCCCACTCTACTCCCTAATTCTTCCTTTCTTCTTTGTGTTTGATGTTTTAAGGAAACCAAAGATATGCTTCTGAATGCTTGATGCTTCCATATTCCTGTGGAGAGCTTCACCCTCTTAAAGCATCAGAAGAAGCAAGGCTGGTTGGCCCAGGCAGATAACACCAGTCACCTCCCTTGTCACCCACAGGTGTGTAGACAGAGGAATTTATTTCCCCAAATAAATTAAGTCCAATGTGAGAGAATTCCTGCTCTTTGCCCCATGGTCCACTCCCCCAGAGTGCTACTTTCTGATATGTAAACTATTCCCCAGTGGCTGGAGATAAATAAATAAACATAAGCAGAAAAACTGAAAAATTCAAGTTGGTAGTCTTTAGAGAGAGTTAATGTAACATTAAAAAGAAACTGAGTATTACTGAAGGCCATGTCATCACTGAAAGAAGCACGCTTCACTTTTCTCTATGACATGAAAAATGAATTCAGTTTTACATTTGGCACAAACTGTTTTTCATTGAAATAAATAATGTCTTATTTATTGAAAGAAGTTATAGGACTGGAGGAGATGTAATTCAGTTGATAGTCTCTAGGACTCACAATGCTCTTGGTTCAATCGCTAGAACTACATAAACAAGGTGTTGTAGCTTTACATTTATAATTTAAGTACTCAAAAAGAGGAAGCAGGGGGAGCAGGTATTCAAAGCATCCTCAGTTAAAAAGTGAGTTCATGGCTAAACTGGTCTAGAGTAGATAATTTATTAGAGAGAGATGGGGTAAGAGGAGGAATGGTGGGCTATAATATGAAGGAAGATTCTTGGAAAAAATTTCATAGTTTGGGTTTACAATATATTAACAAGGTGTCTTAGTTATTGTATTGCTATAAAGAAAATCCACAATTACAACATATTATAAAATAAGGCATTTAATCTGGAGCTTTCTTACACTTCCAGAGTGTGAATCCATAACCATCATGGAAGGGAATATGGCAGCAGGCAGAAAGAGAGAGAAAGTGTGCTTGACATTGACATTTGAAATCTCAAAGTCCACTCCCCATAACATCCTTCCTCCATCAAGGTCACACTATCCAATTCTTTTTAAATACTACTGTAACTAGGGACAAATATTCAAATATATGATCCTGGTGTCCCCAAAGAGAAAACTCAGGATGTTGGCTTTGTGCAATCACATTACTCCAATGAACTGCCCCACAAGCCCCACATTTTTACACTCTCATTTATTCCCAATTACCTAATTATGTATTCTCACAGTGGCTAAAATTTTATAATGATTGGTTTGCCAACTAACACCAAACAGAATAAAGCCAAAATGTGTCTCCCTTTCATGTGTTTGTGTTATAATAGAGATGCATATATGCTAGACTGGAGCATTTTATAGCCAAAGGAGTCTTTAAACTTCTGGTCTTTCTTCCTCTACTTCCAAAGGTTGAGATTATAGGTATGGCCATATCAACATTTAAGTAGTTCTAGTAATTAAAGCCAAAGCCATTCATGTAGAGGAACTTTAAACTTGCAATATTGCTACTCTAGTAAGGGATCATATCCAAAGAAATTCTAGGTCTGTGTGATCTGGCTGGATTGACACACCTTTAAACATTCTCTTTTGACTGGCATGTCAAAGGAGTAGACAAGTTCTGAGTATACACATGTAATCCTTCTTGCTGGAATGTAGACATGCCTTTAGTACACACAATCCTAAACAATGATGTCTAATTGAGTGATAAAGTTTTGACAGAATGAGTCAGAGATAGGATAAGCTCAATTCATGAGAATAGCAAAGAGAGACTGCTTAAGAGCATTCCAGTGCTTAGAACAGCACAGCCTGCCTGGATTTAGTACTCTCATGCCCAGGCATTGGAAAGGTCAAATTTGATCTGCTGGTGATCATCAGACATCCCATCCAGGTATGGTCACACATAGTCTTTAAGGGGTAGTGAAATTAGGGATTGGAGGTGTGGGTAAGAATGAGCACAGAGGATTTGAAGTTCAAGGCCAGCCAGGGGGTACACTATCTCAAAAACAAAACAAAACAAAACAAAACAAAACAAAAACAAACAAACAAAAAAGTAAACAAACCAAAAAAAGGGAAGTATCACAAATCTCTCTTATCACTGATGTTAAAATCATTCTCTCAAGCAAGAGAAGCTGGAGGTGGAGATTAGACAAGTAGAGAGCTCTCTAAACCTCACCTGGTGAGCTCCAATGCTTCTCACTGATAATCACATTCGGTAAATTCTTATCTTTTCCTGGAGGAGCTTCAGGGCCTTTAATAGGAAACCTGGAAACCCAAATACTAAAAGGAATAATTTAAACAAAAGCTCAGATGGCACACTTCAAGGAAAGCTGGGGAACTGTGCTCTTCTAAGGGAATTTTTTTAAAACATCTTACTACATCTTTTCTTAGCACTGGGCTTTAGGTTCACCCTGCCCCACTCTCCCCAGCCAGGCAAAGTCAAATCCATATCCTTTGGCTTATTGCCCTGGATAGCTTCTCTCTTCTCTTTTAGGAACTCTTTGATGACATCATCCCCGGCAAAAGCTTCTGAAAGGACCCCCTTAGGGAGACCTCCACTCAAGTCACGGATATTGGCGAATCCCCCAAGAACTCAGAAGACCAGGCTTGATGCAAATCACATGAGGCTTTATTCGGGGAAAGCCAGAGCTCTGGGGACGACTCATATCCGGGAAGTGGATAGAGGAGGCGACCCTGAAGGAAAAGAGGACCCAGTTTTTATGGTCCCTCAAGAGGGAGAGGAGGGGAAGTTGGGGATTTTCCTGATCTAACAATATCTATTCTTTCTAAAGAAAAATGGGTACAAAGAAAATGCCATGGGTACGAGGTAGATGAAATGGGTGCACAGAATGGGTGCACAGAGGTTTGTCACGCTCAGATACGCAGGTGCATAGTTAAATTCTTACCACAAACACTTGGCAGTGAGCTGTATCTCAATCCATCAACCAAACCTCCAACACTTGGCAGTGAGCTATATAAGTTGGCAAATACACGCATTCAAAGAACAGTAGGGGCAAGCATACAGATTCAAGAAATGTTCAGGCTATTATGTTTAGCTATGTAAAGGTTTTCTGCTAATAGTGAAATCTCTTTTCCCAGTTTCAGGGTCTTTGTGGCCTGTTACATTTTTCTCAGGATCTTTCACCTACTTTATCATTTCCTTTTGGTATCTTATCCCTTTACTTTCCTGGGAAGAAACAAGAGCAAGAACTTTAACTTGACTTTGAGAGTACTTCATGACAAGAAAGAAAGAAACCTGGGTTATGACATCTTAGCGCCCCTTAGGGAGAAGTGCCGAAAGAATGATCAATTTTAAACAGGAACCAATCAGCTAAAAATTCCCCAATTTCCTTCTTTCTCTCTAGGATACATATCCTTAGCTCATCATCATGACACAATTTTAAACTTTCAACAAGGAAGTTTTAGGGTCAGAGAAATGATGGCCTGTGTCAATAACAAGAACTCCAAGATCCTGGCCAGAATGTGGACTTCCAGAAACTTATATACCCAAGCAGACAGAGCGCCTTGTGTTACTAGTTACTAGTTATAATTACTTGATTTTGAGTTGGGATGGAGGGCTGAGCACTGGTTGTTACAATTTACTGAAGGGAGCTTTGGCAGATCAATCACTGATCTTTGAATTGTTGTGCCTGGAATCCAGCCAGAGCATTCAGTGACTGCCTTCTCCTTTGAGGGCAGGCTGAGAGAAACCCCAAAGAACTTTAGTGGCTCAGGATTTACCAGCATGTGTGGCTCAGCTGTGTCCACATATCTGCATCTGTCAAACTGACACTTGGGCCCAGCATGGTGTCATGGTAATCTGGACTTCTTAACTCCTGAAACACATTCCAGCAAAACCAACCTGTACTGACTGTGTAGTGTGTAAGAAGGACCGGTTCTGTTCAACTGTCAACTACCCCACCATAAGTCAGAGATCCTGGCTCTTGCTCACCAACTTCTCTACTGTTGTTGGAAGTGCCAGTGACATCACAGAAGGAGTTCTTGTAGTCAGGAGGTTCTGTAGAATGATCATTTTCTCCTTGTTCTTCCCCTTGGTGTGATTCTGTGGGTTTCTCCTCACCTGCTACCCTTCTACTGAAGGTCTAGGGAGCTCCTTATTTGGAAGATATTCCTAATTACCTAGCTCTTCTAGGTCCTCCAGATTTCACACTTTTTCTGACTTATGCACAATAGAGCCCTCTTCTGGAAAAGATAAAGCAGCATTACAAATTCCAGACCAGAATGAATACATATTGATACTTTTTTCAAAGCAAGCATACTAAGATTACTAGATAGGTTATTTTTGGCATACTATAATAGCATGAGTAATGTTACTCTCAGATATTTTTGTGAAAAATAAAACAAAACTGACCCCAAAAGTAAACATTTTGAATTATTGTCTGTGATAAGTGAGGTTAATTTAAATTTTGCAATGTAAGACCCCAACTCAATGTGTTTCTTAGACCCCTAGAAGCAAAGCTGAGCATGGAGTACTTTGTTCTTCCACCTTCAGCCTGAGAAATTGATGACTACTGGGTGACCTAAGTAATTCCAGGAACTAGCTCACCATAATCTTGACCTACCCAGGCACCTGACTCATTGTGTAAAGGACCAAGAATGTTTGCCAAAGACAGCCTGTAACCCTTCCATAAGATTATGTAAGGGACTAAGAATGTTTGCCAAAGATAGCCTGTAACCCTTCTGTAAGAGATGAGCTGTAATTCATCATTCCCTTTCTTATGATGTTTACTCAGCTTCCCCATTCTTTGTGTTCTTATCCTCCCCTTTCTTTGTGTGTTTGTTTTTTCCTTTAAACACCCTCTCTTCCAGCTACTTGGTGCACCATGGTCCTCTACTCTGTGTGGTGTATGACTGTAGGTGTGAGAGAGCTCTTGAAATAAAAGTCATCTTGCAATTTGCATCAGGACTGGTTCTCACAAGTGATTTGGGGTGTCACCTCTCCTGAGACAGAATGTGGGGGATTCCTCATCATGTGGGTCTTTCAGCAACATGCAAATTTTGACAGATTTTTCAACATATTTGAGTAATAGGCTCTTTACTGCAGAGAAAGTTAAACTAAGAATATTTTCACCAAAATTTACTTTTTGTAACTTTTGTTCATTGTCATAGAGTTGTAGTCTAGATTTATTGAAACAATATCTTTTTATCATGTTACTATTTTAAGATATAGTGTTCAATAAAAGTATCCACCATAAATTTTTAAACCAATATGTTAAACTTGCCTTTGTTCTGGTATATATTCCTAATTTTTACTCAAACCGACTATCAAAACTCCCCTACAAATTCTTAACATAAAAAATTTCAAATTTATAATCACTCTTGATCAAAGTATTTGAATTATTCTTTTACTTTTAGAAATGTTTCCTTTTCATTTATTCTTCTCATATACTACATCCTGGCTGCAGTCCCGCCCTCTTCTTCCCAGTCTCTCTCTTCCACAACTCCCCTCTCTGTGAGAAAAGAGATGTCCCCTCCCTGGGACATCAATCAAACCCAGCATGACAAGCTACAATAAGGCCAGGCACATACCATCACATCAAGGCTGGACAAGCCAACTCAATATGAGGAAAAATGTCTTACAAGTAAACAATAGAGTTAGAAATAGGCCACACGCTCCCTATAAAGATTCACACTATACCAAGCTACTCAGCCACAACATATGTGAAGAGAATACAGGTCATACCATTATAGACTCCCTGATCTCTGTGAGTCTCCATGAGTCCCAGGCAGTTGACTACATGAGTGGTGTTCTCATGCTATCCCTGACCCTCTGGTTCTTCTGACCTTCCTTCCCCCTTCTCTGAAGGACTTCCTGAGCTCTAGCTAATATTTGGTTTTGGAACCTGTCTTAGTTAGGGCTTTACTGCTGTGAACCATAACCAAGGCAAGTCATGTAAAGAGCAACATTTAATTGGGAATGATTACAGGTTCAGATGTTTAATCCTGTATCATCAAGGCTGAAGCATGGCAGAGTCCACATAAGCATGGTGTAAGAGGAGCTAAGAGTTCTATATCTTTATCTGAAAGCTGCTAGCAGAGTACTTAATTCTAGATATCTAGATTGAGGGTCTTACAGCTCACACCCACAGTGACACACCTACTCCTACAAGACCACAAATCCTAATAGTGATAATTACTGTCCTAAGCATATATAAACAGAAATATCTATTTTCATTCTTCAACATGTAGACATTCAGTTAGACCAGCATCATTTGTTGAAGATGCTTTCCTTCTTCCATTGTATATTTCTGGCTTCCTTGTCAAAATTCAGTTGTTCATAGGTGTGTGGATTTTGTATGAGACTTCAATACTATTCCATTGATCAACCTGTCTCTTTTTATGTCAATAATATGTGGTTTTTATTACTACAACTCTGTAATATAGCTTGCCATCAGGGAAAGTAACACCTTTGGAAATTCTTTTATTGCTTAGGATTTTTTAGCTTTCCTTTATTTTTTATTTTTATTTATTTTTTTTATTTTCCATAGTAGGTCGAGAATTGTTCTTTCAAGGTATAAAAAGTATTATGTTGAGGTTTTGATGGGGATTGAATTGAATATATAGATTGCTTTTTGGTAAAGTGACCAGGTTTACTATGTTAATTCTTTTAGATCCAAGAACATAGTAGATCTTTCCAACTTCTCATAACTTCCTCTATTTCTTTCTTCAAGATTTGAAGTTCTTGTCTTACAAGTCTTTCACTTACTTGTTTATAGTTACACCAGAGTATTTTATATTATTTGTGGCTATTGAAAAATATATTTTTTCCATGATTTCTTCATAAATTTCTTTTTTATATATATAGTAGATCTACGAGTTTTATAAGTTAATCTTATATCCAGCAACTTTGCTGAAGGTGTTTATCAGTTATAGGAGTTCTCTGGTAGAATCTGAAAATAGCATTACTTTTAATACTTCCTTTCCAATTTGTATCCCCTTGATCTCCTTTAGTTGTGTTATTGATCTAACATGAACTTCAAGTATAACGTTGAATAGATATGAAGAAAATGAACAATATTTTCTTGATCCTGATTTTAGTAGAATTGCTTTGAGTTTCTTACTACCATTTAAACTGATATTAGTTGTAGACCAGTTGTAGACTTGCTCTAAATTGCTTTTATTAGGTTTCAGAATGTCCCTTCTATTCCTAATCTTATAAAGACTTTTATGATGATGGGGATTTATATTTTTTCAAAGGCTTTTCAGGCATTGATGATCATATTTTTTTTTTAAATATCATGATTTATATGGTAGGTTACAATGACTGACATTGTATGTTGAATTAGCCTTGCATTCATGGGATTAAGCTTTATTTGATCATTGTGAACAATCCTTTTGATGTTTTCTTGGATTCAGTTTTGTGTACTTCATGGAGTATTTTGCATAAGTGTTCATAAGGAAAATTGGTCTGTAATTATCTTTCCTTTGTTGAATACTTGGGTGGTTTAGGTATCAGAGTGTTCACGATCTCATAAAACGAATTTGGCAATGTCTGTTCTGTTTCTATTTTGTGGAATAATTTGAGGAGTAGTAGCATAAATCCTTCTTTGAATGTCTGATATAATTATGTGCAAAAGTCATCTGACAGTGGGATATTTGGGGGGGGGGAGGCTGGGAAACTTTTAATGACTGTTTCTAGTTTGTGGCTGGGTTTTAGATTACTTAAGTTGTTTATCTGATATTGATTTAACTTTGGTAATTGGCTGGCATCTACTAAGAAATTGTCTAATTCTTTCAGATGTTCCAGTTTTGTGGAGTACAAGTTTTTGAAGAATGAACCAGTGATTACCTGGATGTAATCAGTGTTTGCTATATCTTAAAAAAAGATAATTTCTTCATTTAAATAACAAATGCTATCCCTAAAGTCCCCTATACTCTCCCACTCCCTGCTCCCCTACACACTCACTCCCACTTCTTGGCCCTGGTGTTCCCATGTACTGGAGTATTATTCATAATAGCCAGAAGCTGGAAAGAACCAAGATGTCCCTCAACAGAGGAATGGATACAGAAAATGTGGTACATTTACACAATGGAGTACTATTGTGCAATTAAAAAATAAATTTATGAAATTCTTGGGCAAATGGATGTATCTGGAGAATATCATCCTTAATGAGGTAACTCAATCACAAAAGAAGTCATTGGATATGTACTCACTGATAAGTGGATATTAGCCCAGAAACTTAGAATACCCAAGATACAATTTGCAAAACACAAGAAAATCAAGAAGGAAGACCAGCATGTGGATACTTCATTCCTCCTTTGAATAGGAAACAAAATACCCATGAATGGAGTTACAGAGACAAAGTTTAGAGCTAAGATGAAAGGATGGACCATCCAGAAGCTACCCCACTGGAGGATCCATCCCATAATCAGTCACTAAACTCAGACACTATTGCATAGGGCAGCAAGAGTTTGCTGAAGGGACCTTGATATAGCTGACTCATATGAGGCTATGCCAGTGCCTGGCAATTACAGAAGTGGATGCTCATAGTCATCTATATGATGGAACATAGGGCCCACAATGGCAAAGCTAGAGATAGAACCCCAGGAGCTGAAGGGGTCTGCAACCCTATAAGAGGAACAACAATATGAACTAACCAGAACCCCCAGAGCTCGTGTCTCTAGCTGCATATGTAGCAGAAGATGGCCTATTCAGCCATCATTGAGAAGAGATGCCCCTTGGTATTGCAATCTTGATATGTCCCAATACAGGGGAACGCCAGGGCCAAGAAGTGGGAATGCATGGGTAGGGGAGCAGGGCGGGGTGAGGGGAGAGGGAACTTTCAGGATAGCATTTGAAATGTAAATTAAGAAAATATCTAATAAAAAATTGAAAAAAAGTAAAAAAAAAAATAAAGTTTGCAACTAGAGACAGGAGCTCTGGAGGTACTGATTAGTTCATATTTTTTTTTGACCTACAGTGTTGCAGACACCTTCAGCTCATTGGGTACATTCTCTAGCTCCTACAATGGGGACCCTGTGTTCCAACCTATAGATGACTGTGAACATCCACTTCTGGATTTGCCAGCGGCTGGCATAGCCTCATAAGAGACAGCTATATCAGGGTACTTTCAGCAAAATCTTGCTGACATAGGCCATAGTGTCTGCATTTGGTGGCTGATTATGGGATGGTGCCCTGGGTGTGTCATTCTCTGGATCGTCCATCTTTTCATCTTAGCTCCAAACTTTGTTGCTATAACTCCTTCCATCGGTATATTATTCCCTATTCTAGGGAGGAATGAAGTATCACACATTGGTCTTCTTTCTTCTTGATTTTCTTGTCTTTTGCAAATTGTATCTTGGGTATTCTAGGTTTCTGGGCTAATAAGACTGCTATGAACATAGTGGTTTGTGTGACCTTATTACAAGTTTAAGCATCTCCTGGGTCTATGCTCAGGAGAGGTATGGCTGGATCTTCCAGTAGTACTATATCCAATTTTCTGAGGAACCAACAAACTGATTTCCAGAGTGGTTATATCAACTTGCAATCTAAAGAGGAGTGTTCCTCTTTTTCCACATCCTTGCCAGCATCTGCTGTCACCTGAGTTTTTGATCTTAGAAATTCTGACTGGTATAAGGTGGAAACTCAGGGTTGTTTTGATTTGCATTTCCATTAAGATTAAGGATGTTGAACATTTTTTTAGGTTCTGCTATAGATTTAGTGCAGAGTTCTATCAGACTTTCAAAGAGGACCTAATTCCAATACTCTTCAAATTATACCACAAAATAGAAACAGAAGATACTTTACCCAATTCATTCCTCAAAGCCACAATTACTTTGATACCTAAACCACACAAAGACCCAACCAAAAAAGAGAATTTCAGAGCAAATTCCCTTAGGAATATTGATGTAAAAATACTCGATAAAATTCTCAAATACCAAATCCAAGAACACATCAAAATGATCATGAATCATGATCAAGTGGGCTTCATCCCAGAGATGCAGGGATGGTTCAATATATGGAAATCCACCAATGTAATCCATAATATAAACAAACTCAAAGATAAAAAACACATGATTATCTCAGTTGATGTAGAAATGGCATTTGACAAAATCCAACACCCATTCATGATAAAAGTCTTAGAAATATCAGGAATTCAAAGCCCATAATTAACATAATAAAAGCAATATACAGCAAACCAGTAGCCAACATCAAACTAAATGGAGAGAAACTTGAAGCAATCCCACTAAAACATAAGGATGCCCACTTTCTCCCTACCTATTCAAAATAGTACTTGAAGTCCTAGCCAGAGAAAATAGGCAACAAAAGGAGATCAAAGGGATACAAATTGGAAAGGAAGAAGTTAAGCTATCACTATTTGTAGAAGATATGATAGTATATATAAGTGACCCCAAAAAAGTTGTCCAAGAGAAAACACCTAAACCCAATAAACAACTTCAGAGATGTAGCTGGATACAAAATTAACTCAAATAAATCAGTGGCCTTTCTCTTCACAAAGGATAAACAAGGTGAAAAAGAAATGGGGGAAACAACACCCTTCACAATAGTCACAAACAATACAAAATACTTTGGTTTGACTCTAACTAAAGAAGGGAAATATTTGTATGATAAGAACTTCAATTCCCTGAAGAAAGAAATCAAAGACAGTCTCAGAAGATGTGAAGATCTCCCATGCTCTTGGATTGGCAGGATTTAAGTAGTAAAAATGGCTATCTTGTTGAAACCAATCTACAGATTCAATGTAATCCCCATCAAAATTCCAAATCAGTGCTTCACACATTTAGAAAGGGCAATTGGCAAATTAATCTGGAATAACAAAAAACTTAGGATAGCAAAAAGTATTCTCAACAATAAAAGAACCTCTGGTGGAATCACCATCCCTGACCTCAAGCTGTAGTATAGACCAATTGTGATAAAAATGGCATGGTACTGGTACAGTGATAGACAGGTAGACCAAAGGAATAAAACTAAAGACCAAGAATGAACCCACACACCTATGGTAACTTGATCTTTGACAAAGTAGCTAAAACCTTCCAGTGGGAAAAAAGACAGCATTTTCAACAAATGGTGCTTGCTCAACTGGAAGTTATCATGTTGAAGAATGGAAATTAATCCATTTTTTTCTCCTTGTACAAAGCTCAAGTCTAAGTGGGTCAAGGAACTCCACATAAAACTAGAGACACTGAAACTTATTGAGGAGAAAGTGGGAAAGAACTTTTAACATATGGGCACAAGGGGAAATTCCTGAACAAAACAGCATTGGTTTATGCTCTAAGAACAAGATTTAACAAATGGGGCCTCATAATATTGCAAAGCTTCTGTAAAGCAAAGGACACTGTCAATTAGACAAAAAGGCAACCAACAGATTGGGAAAAGATCTTTACCAATCCTAAATCCAATAGGCAGGCTAATATCCAATATATAAATAACTGAAGATGTTGGACTCCAGAAAACAAAATAACCTTATTTAAAATGGGGTACAGAGCTAAAATAGAATTCTCATCTCATCTGTGGAATTCTGTAAGCTTCTTTTTCCTTCATAGGCAGGTATTTCTCTAGGTTAGGAAATTTCTATGACTTTGTTAAAAAAAATTTTTTTGGAGTTTCTGAGCCGGAATTCTTCTATTCTGATTATTCTTAAGTTTTGTTTTTCCATACTGTTCAGCTTTCATAGACGTTTTATATTAGCAATATTTTAGATTAAACATTTACTTTAACTGATGAACCTATTTCTTATATAGTATCTTCAACACCTGAGATTCTCTCTTCCATCTCTTGTATTCTTTTGATGATGCTTGTGTTTATATTTCCTGTTAACCTACCTAAACATTCTATTTCCAGAATTTTGTCAGTTTGTGTTTTGTCTATTGCTTCCATTTCCATTTTCAAGTCTTGGACATTTTCCTTCACCTGTTTGTTTGTTTTCTTGGCAATCTGTAAGGGATTTTCTTATTTATTCTAATATTTTTTTTGTCTTCTTTGTGATTTCCTTAATGGATTTATTTATTTTCTCTTTAAGGGCCTCTATAATCTTCATAAAGTTTGTTATAAGATCCTCTCTCTCTCTCTCTCTCTCTCTCTCTCTCTCTCTCTCTCTCTCTCTCTCTCTCTGTGTGTGTGTGTGTGTGTGTGTGTGTTTCAGCTGTGTTGAAATATTCAGGGTTTGCTGAAATGGAAAGACTGGATTTTTTTGGTGACATATTGCCTTAGCTTGTATTGATTGTTTTACTAAACTGATGTTTAGGCATTTTGATTTTGAATGGTTATAAATCTATGTACTGATTTATGGTTTTCTCTTTGTTAAATTGGTGTTTTCTTCATTGGATTTTGTTTACTTTCTTGTATTCTGGCTAGAGTGGACTCTTGTCTAGCAGGAATCTCTGCCTCAGTTTGGGACTAGACTTCAAATGGCCTAGTTGGTCTTTGGTCCAGCAGTGTCTGGCTGCCCTTATTGGGGTCTTCAGTTCTGGACACGTGAATGGCCTCTGGTCTGGTTAAGGAGTCATATGGGGTACAGGGATGTGATATTAGGCTTCTTTCTGGTTTTCATGGTGCTTGCTTCATCTCTGATTTTCAGGATACTGGCCTTCATTTGGTGGAGTATGCATCTTCCATTAGATATGATGATAAAGACAGGAGCGACATTTTGGGGGGTGCTGGGCTGCAGAAGACAGATAGCAGAGAACAGGTTGGCAACTTACCTTGATTCCAAGGAGCTGGCCTGGCCTGTGGTGGAATTTCTCCTATGCAGCAAAATAGAGCTGGCCCTGGATATGGAGTTTGCATAGAAGCTGGCCATGAAGGTTATGTGCACAGGAGACCTGGCCTTGTCTTTTGCCTGCTTCTCCTTACTTGTACCTCATTGTTTATGGCAGGAGGGAGTTCTGGCCCAAGATTCATGAAATTGTGAGAAGTAGTAACCAGCTGCAACAATTGGGAGAGTGAGCTCTTTACCTCAGCTAGGAAGTAGGGTAGAGCTGATGAATAACCTCCTGTCCACAGAGGGTGTGAGTCCAGAAGTGCCTGTAGGTTGAGCAACTCAGATATCTTTCAGTCCAAGATCCAGCATTTTGTATAAGCCCACCCCAAGATCTACTCCATTGATGAACTTCTGGATTACCTGAAGGAACAGTTCCTAGAGATCCAAAACTCCAGGATCTCCTTGTCTTTGGACAATAACTGAAATATAAAGATCAAAAGTATACTAGGTGTACTTCTATCGAATTCGAGTATGGTTCCAAATCACTGAACACAGATGGTTTATAACCATCTGGAACTCCATTTCCAGGATATCTGGATAACACTTCTCCCTCTAAGGGTGTCTGCACACATGGCAGATAAACATATACATATAAACAAATATAAAACAACAATGTATTTTTTTTAAATCAGCATATATTACACACATGTACTTGCAAATAGCTCTCTGGACCACTCATTTAATCCAGTGGTACAGAAAACCATCATGATTTATTCAACTCAGAAAATTACTTCTTTGGCCTCTTCGCAGTGTTGTGTCCTCTTTAACAGTGTGTCAATAAACCCAACTTCCACCTGTGCCACTGCATTAGAAAGGAGAATTTAATTTAAAAACTCATTGATTTCCTCCCAATCAATAGGGAAAACTGTGCTGACACAGCAAGACTCATTCTAATCCGATCCTATCTCCACTAACAACACATGAAAATGCTCCATAAGAGATAGGAAAATATTTTAGGAGATATATAACAGAATTCAACATGAAGGTGTTAGAAGTCCAGGGTTTCTAGAAAGGACAAAAGAAACAAAAGCCAGAAGGAATAACCTAAAGATAAATTTCAGGTCAGCCTCAGGTACATATAATAATGCTTTGGATCCTACAGCTCTGCCACTCTCTTAGAAAAAGATATTCAATCTGAAGTTCCTACTTGTAAGGAGTTGAAGCTAGGCTTCAGGTATTAAATGGTTACCTTCCTGCAAATAAGTTGTAACACCATACCTTGTCAATTTAAATATGGACTGTAGTGCCATAGTATATTTAAAGTGTAGATTTCTTAAAGCCTGAAATGTCCTTTGAAATTTTGATTCACAAACAAAAAACCTTCAGGTACACAGAAAATTCAAACTTGAAACTCTCTGTGGAACATATATAAGAGAAAGAACACACAAACTATCATTTAAGACAACCCTGAGGTGGCACATATTTCATAACAGCATATATCTTCTAAATAGTAACTCATAAAATCGGTGCATGTGTATTGTAAATTACTGTCATCAGAAAGCTAATTACAACCAATAAAAACAAAAACTAGAAACAATGTGAATATTGTAGAAGGAATAGATGAATTTAGGTACATGCAAAGGCATGTATATCATTTAAAACAGCAATGAACAAATATTGCAATTATATTTCTATGCATGTTAAAATTTAAAAGATTGTTGGAGAAATAAATTGCAATTTGGTGTTCTGACATTGATTAATCTTCAAATTAACAGTGGGAAAATCATGATATTAAGATACATTTTGATATTTTCCAATAAAGTCCAAATAGGATAGTATACATTCAACAATATACATATACTATGGACTTCAGTCATTGGGAGAGGCAAAGAAGATCAATGGTTATCTCTCAACATAATTAGAAACTCAATCCCCATTGATATTATTTTTCTAAATCCCATCACCATCTTCAGAGAATTCTTTATTAACTCTACCTTTATATAGTCAATCAGGATGATAAAACTGCATAATCAATTTAAAAATGAAGTCAATTGAATCATCCGTAATGTGAATAAAATAACAAGAGGCTTAGAAGTCACATAATTCTTTAGGAATTTCAATTAGCCAGAATTCTCCATAATCTAAGTATTGCTATCATGAATTTAGCTTTATTAGTTGAAAGAGTCTATAATGGGCATATGCTTAAGCTGGTACAAGCATTCCTGTGGTTGGAATTTACATATGAATAATTAAAATATTAATTATAAATGGACCATTTGTTCATAGAAGTCAAATCTACAGATTCTCTGCTTGATAACAATGTACTAGTCATGAGTATAAAGGTCTTTAATGCAATGGAAAATAATATAACACCATTTCACTAAGAATTATATCTAATATAGATTATGCACAAATCCAGAAGCTCTTTTAATTCACTTTATTTATATTCTTGTTCTCTTCAAATAATTCAGACACAGGGATAAGGTAGCCAGTTTAGCACAGTGTAGCATACTACCATCACCAAGGTTTCCAAGATAAGTAGCTTAAATGGTATTGAAATAGGATATTTCATCATCATCTCTGATTTCTTTTCCACTTATATTTTAATAGTTATCAATTCATGTTTTAAAGAAAAGAACCATCTCTAGGCTGTCCTTTCTCTTAATTATGACTATTTGCTTTACCACTATGTCTTTTAACTTTTATGCATATTGTTTATATTTTCTACATAAAATGGTTTATACTAAAACACTACTATATATTAAAAACAAATATGAACTATACAGACACATCATACATTATCATTTATAAAATAAAGGGCATTTTAACATTCTGAAAAGGTAAAAGGATATAAACAGACTACAATGAATAGAAAAATGCCTTGAACTGAATACTTCCATTTTATATAACTCATATGATATTATGCTTGTTCTTCTGATTAATCATCTAAAAAGAAATTCATTTTCCTTCTCCATATTTGTCCTCTAACTTTCATTTCTTCTTCATAAGTTTCTGTACTTTAAGCACTTAGATAATGAGAAAAGCTAAAATTTTAAGGAATGTAGTGAAAGGAAGAGATAACATAAACAAATCCACAATTGATTTGCTCATTCTGATATATCTACGGGTAAGTGCTTATATTAGTCATTGCTCTTTCTACTTTTTAAATTTGATTTAACATTTTTTAAAGTAAATTATCCAAGCAGACACTAATGCCTGTGAGTTTCTATATCTGTTTTCATTAGTTGCTGGGCTAGGCCCCAATCTATGATTATAGCAGAATATCATTAGAAATCATTTCATTTCCCATCCCTCCCTCCCTCCCTCCCTCCCTCCCTCCCTCCCTCCTTCCTTCCTTCCTTCCTTCCTTCCTTCCTTCCTTCCTTCCTTCCCTTCTTCCTTCCTTCATTACTTCTTCTGTCCCTCCCTCCCTCCCTTCTCTTTCTTCCTTTCTTCCTTTCTTCCTTCCTTCCTTCCTTCCTTCCTTCCTTCCTTCCTTCCTTCCTTCCTTCCTTCATTACGTCCTCTGTCCCTCCCTCCTCTTTCTTTCTTTCTTTCTTTCTTTCTTTCTTTCTTTCTTTCTTTCTTTCTTTCTTTCTTTCTTTCTTCCTTCCTTCCTTCCTTCCTTCCTTCCTTCCTTTTCCTTTTCTTACTTTTTTTAGGAGTCATGTTTGGTTCTATCCTATGTCTCTGGGATCTGACCATTCAGCAGTGTAAAGTGAGGTTTCTCTTTCAATCATGGTTCTGACATGTTTACCCCAGCATATATTGTTGACAGAATAAATTGTAGATGAAAAATTTAGTGGTTGTGTGGGTGCTCAAATTAATCTACAGGCAGCCTTGCCAAATTAAAGAAGACAGCCAGTTCAGACTATGTACTCTGCATTGCTAGGAACTTTATCTAGGATCACCCTTGTAGATTATTGGGGGTTTCCCCTATACTAGCTTTCTTTCTAGCTTGTCTCTGAGATACCACCCAATGTCAATGCTTTTTTCCAATATTTTCTACTTCCGCCCTTACCCCTCATCAGATCCCTTCTGTTCCAAACTCCAAGTCTACTCATGGAATATATATTTTTCCCCTTCCCAGAGAGCTTCATTCATCACCCTGTGAGTCCTTTTAACTTTGTTACACTTGATCTATGAACTGTGGTATAATTATTCTTTACTTGATTGCTAATATTCACTTATAAGTGAATAATAACATTTTTGTCTTTTGGTTGTTGGTTACATCGATCAGGATGATTTTATTTTCCTAGCTGAAAAAAACTATTTTATTTTATTTTATTTTTAATATTTAATAATTAATTTGTTTTTTACACTCCATATTTTACTTTCCCAACCCTGATCCAGAAAATGTAGTTCATTTACACAATGGAATACTACTCAGCTATTAAGAACGAGTGCATTCTGAGTTTTACAGGTAAATGACTGAACTAGAAATATGATAATGAGTGAGGTAACTCAGACCCCAAAAGACATGCATGGTATGTACTCAATCATAAGTGGATATTAGCCAATATATATATATATATATATATATATATATATATATATATATATATATATATATATATATATATATCAGAATACCCAAGATGCAGTTGACTGAATCAGGATTTCTTTTTTTCAGTGTATCTTTTTTTAAAGATATTTTCTTTATTAACATTTCAAATTTTATCCCATTTCCTAGTTTCCCCTCTGAAAATCCCTTTTCCTTCCCCCTTCCCTCTTCCCCCTGCTCCCCAACCCACCCACTCCCATTTGTGGTCCTGGCATTTCCCTATACTGGGATATAGAACCTTCACAGGACCAAGAGCCTCTCCTCCCATTGATGACCAACTCTGTTACATATACAGCTAGAGTCACAAGTTCCACCATGTGTTTTCTTTCATTGGTGGTATAATTCCAAGGAGCTTGGGGGTACTAGTTAGTTCATATTGATGTTCCACCTATGTGGTTTCAGACCCCTTCAGCTCCCTGGATACTTTATCTAGTGCCTTCATTAGGGACCTTGTGCCTCATACAATGGATGACTGTGAATATCCACTTCTATATTTGCCAGGCACTGGCAGAGCATTTCAGGAGACCGCTATATAAGGCTCCTGTCTGCAGGTTCTTGTTGACATCTGTCTAGTGTCTGGGTTTGGTGGTTGTTTATGGGATGGATCCCCTAGTGGGGCAATCTCTGAATGGTTGTTACTTCAGGCTCTGCTTTGAAATTTGCCTCTGTAACTGCTTCAATGGGTATTTTGTTCCCCTTTCTAAAGAGCATTCTGAGCTTCTGGGCTAAAATCTACTTATCACTGAGCATATCATATGTGTTCTTTTGTGATTGGGTTACCTCACTCAAGATGATATCCTCCAGATATATCCATTTGCCTAAGAATTTCATAAATTCATTGTTTTTAATAGCTGCGTAATACTCCATTATGTAATTGTACCACATTTTCTGTATTCATTCCTCTGCTGAGAGACTTCTGGGTTCTTTCCAGCTTCTTGCTATTATAAATAAGACTGCTATGAACATAGTGGAGCATGTGTCCTTATTACATGGTGGAGCATCTTCTGGGTATATGGGAAAGAGTGGTATCGCTGGATCTTCTGGTAGAACTATGTCCAATATTCTTTGGAACCACGAAACTGCTTTCCATAGTGTTTATACCAGCTTGAAGTCCCACCAGCAATGGAGGAGTGTTTCTCTTTCTCCACATCTTCACCAGCATCTGCTGTCACCTGAGTTTTTTGATCTTAGCCATTCTGACTGGTGTGAGGTAAAAGCTCAGGGTTGTTTTGATTTGCATTTCCCTGATGATTAACGATGTTGAACATTTTTTTAGGTGCTTCTCAGCTCTTCAGTATTCCTCAGTTGCAAATACTTTGTTTAGCTCTGTACCCTATTTTTAATAGGAATATTTACTTTTCTGGAGTCCAATTTCATGATGTCATTTTTTAACAGCTTAGTAATGCTCCAGTATGTAAATGTACCACATTTTCTTTATCCATTCTTGAGTCAAGGGACATCCAATGTCTGGGTCCTGTGCTCTTGTTTTAAACTCAATGAGTCTAATAAGCATGAGTGTATTAGGGTCATATTCTGGATTACCATTATGTCAAAGATATGTGGCCATATCTTTGAAGAACACTACTTCAAATAGCCGGAAGTTGTCAATCAAATCTCACAGATAATATACAACATTGCTGGTGCAGTTGGTTGCCATCCACAACTTGATATTAAGACCTGGTAGATGAAGACAACATGTATTTGAATCATAAAAATAAAAAATTAAAAAATAAATTCAACTTGGACCACCATGATTCCTTCATCCACATTAGCTTTTTTAGAGATTGAAGATGTGCATGTAGCTTCTAGAGGAAAGTAATTAATAGTATTATGTTTCTATGATTCCTGCATACTATTATATCTACACACATAGAAAGATATCTTTACATAGTACTATGAATGTAATGGGAGGAACTAATGACAGTTGCTTAAATATGTGAGCTGGCACTGATAATAGGACCAAGAGTTGTAAGTCATAGGCCTTATAGGATAACCTAATTCTTCTTAATGGAAATTGTATTAACCCATTTTTTTTATATTTGTAGATATTTTCTTTTTTGTTTGTTTTTTCTTATTTATTTATTACTAAAGAATTTCTTCATTTACATTTCAAGTGTTATCCCATAAGTCCCCTATACCCTGCCCCCGCCCTGTTCGCCTACCCACCCACTCCCACTACTTGGCCCTGGCATTCCCCTGTACTGGGCCGTATACACATTGCTAGACCAAGGGCCTTTCTTCCCCAATAATGGCCAACTAGGCAACCTTCTAATACATATGTGGCTAGAGACATGAGCTCTGGAGGTTCTGATTAGTTCATATATTGTTGTTCCATCTATAGGATTGCAGACCCCTACAGCTCTTGGGTACTCTCTCTCTAGCTCCTACATTGGGAACTCTGTGTTCTGCCCTATAGATGATTGTGAGCATCCACTTCTGTATTTGTCAGGGACTGTCAAAGCCTCACAGGAGACAGCTATATCAGGGTCCTTTCAGCAATATCCTGCTGGTGTATGCAGTAGTGTCTGCATTTGGTTTTAATCCAATTTTTAATGCTTTCCTATACTGATAGTATGGTACAACTCTCCACTTTTATCAGAGCAGTATCTTCTTCACTAGAACATTATTAGTAGTATGTAGACAACCAGTTAATTGAAAATATAAGGGACTGAGAAGTACTGAAATCTCAATTGTGCAATTATATCACACCTCCTCCTATTAAAGCTTAGGGGTCATTGCTGAAGATGGGATAGAAAGGGTAATGATGGTAGAGAAAGTGAGTGACTATAACACAATAATGTTTTATTTATGCAGTAAGAATTAGCATATATTAAACCACAAGAATCTACAATTGTTAGACTTTATGCTCAAAAAATGAGATCATTCCAAGCAAAATCCAAGCATGGATTTGGGAGGAAATCAGTGCTTTTAATTTTTTCCAGATATTTCATTTTTTTCTAAAGAAAAAATTAATATTTACTAACTATACCAAGGTTCATCCAAACTAGTATGAAAAGCAGGAGAAACATTAGAATCTATATGAAATGAAGATTCAAAGTTGATGTAAATACAAATATTTGTTTTCCATTAACAGAGCAAATTGTAACATATTTCATATTTTATCTTCTGTAGTAAATTACCAAGTTAATACCGTGCTAGATACTATTTGTAATATAGGTAATACATAGCATAATATCCTATCTATAGTATTACTTGATCAAATATATCTGAATGAAGGCAAATTAAACAGAAAAATGATTCCCAAAGAAATAAAAATTGCCCACGAAAGTTATACACCAGTCACTGAGGGATCTTCAAAATTTTCCAACAACTTGTCAGACCACCTTAAAATGTGAGACTGAAACTCAGATCATGGTGGCCAATGGTGGACTGGAGCATACATTAACCAAAACTTCTTAGATATTCATATCATTGACCTTCTATTTAATCTTTGATCTCAAGGTCCTAATGTTGGACTTGAAGGGTTTACTAGATATCTTGGTACTAATTGTCAATGTGGCTACATTGAACAAATAACTGTTTTCCTTACCATTAATTTAAAATTAAAAAAAAAAGAAGAAAAGAGAACCTATAATGATTGGAATTACTATGAAGTGTTTTGTATTCAAATATGTCTGTCACATTTAAGATTTCATTTAGTAATCATAAATAATGCACTTGTTTAAATAGTCTATCAAGATACAATATGTTCTCTTAATCCAAACTATAAAATTTAGCCATTGGGTTTTGATTGTGATATATTATAACATTATCACTCATAAAGCTTCCAATCTTTGTGAAAATTATATGACCCATAGCAAAACAAGATTCTGGAGGTTGAGATATTTAAATAGTATTAATTCTCCTAGAAAGAAGAAATATAATATACAAACATACATGCCAAAATATCCAATGAATTTATTAAATATATATACTTATTTACTGGGAAATTGAACTAAGGTGCTGAAAGCTGAACACTTGTGTTTACCTATGATGCATAGGTTCAGGTCTATTCACAAATCTTTGTTGCAGCTCTTAGAATACTTTTCTGAATTTTTAGCCTTTTCATAGTGATATTATATATTATTTACTGTGTTTTGTAAAAGAAACAGACTGGAAAAATGGAAAAGAGCAAATAAAAGTTCATTATTTTCAGAAAATTCCCAAGTATGCTTTGAGGGAATCTTACAGATTGCAAGCAAGATACGTCATTAGCCCAGAAATAAAACTCTTATGATTATAATTTATAACTGGAAAAAATAACCTAACAGTATAGATAAGTCATTTTATGACCTTGCAGATATCAATTAGTTCTATTATTTTCAGTGCTATGTTTTTCTTTTAAAATGTCATCAACATGCATTGCTTTTGCCATTGTATAGCATCTAATTCTAAAACCAGTTAACATTATTCTTATACTGTACATAAAGAAAATTAAATTCAAAGCAATACATGGAGATATATTAACATATTTAAAATTATTAAAATAAGAATATCAATTTGCAAGCAGGAGTCCCAATTAAGAGTAACATACTACTTCAACTTAACATCCTAGCATCAGTCTCACTTTCTCATTTATAAAATAAGAAAATTGAACTTGGTTGTCTGTGCTATTTCTTCTGCTTCTAAAGTTATAATTGATTTCTCTATTTTTGTTAGATTCTGAGTAAATAAAATAACATCCATATTATTTTCAAAACTTAATTTTTATTAAATATGCTATAATATAATAGCCTATTCTTTATTGTAGATATAATTTCCACAATAAAACCTATTAAGTATGAATCTTTTTTTTTTTTTTTTTTTTTTTTTTTTTTTTTTTTTTTTTTTTTTTTTTTTTTTTTTTTTTTTTTTTTTTTTTTTTTTTTTTTTTTTTTTTTTTTTTTTTTTTTTTTTTTTTTTTTTTTTTTTTTGGTTTTTCGAGACAGGGTTTCTCTGTGTAGACCAGGCTGGCCTCGAACTCAGAAATCTGCCTGCCTCTGCCTCCTGAGTGCTGGGATTAAAGACGTGTGCCACCATACCCAGCTTAACTATGAATCTTAAATATTGTTTATACTTACTAAATTTAAATTTGGTTTAACACAGTACTTCTATAAATTGCCTAGAGATATGGCTAAAGTGAAGTTATCATTGGATAAATAAATCTGACATTTTACAATTATAATATGATTTCAGATAATAAGTAGCATTATTGTATTACTGGGTCAAATCCCATGCTTAAAGTATCATACAACTCTTTTTCTAGAGTTACCACTGAAAATCTTGGGGATTTCTCAGGCAGGAATAGAGAAAGTACTTTTCATTTCTGTTTAACTCATCCTTTCCATAGCACTATTTTATCCTTAAGAGTATAAAGATATCTAAGACAAATATAAGTACAGTACCAAGATTGAATCAGTTTATTGGTTGTTCATGTACACTTCTTTCTACAAATAAATGTAGACTAATATTGTCACATTCAGCACCATATTATCACTTGAGTATACTTTGAAATATGGATTTTAGGTTCTCTTCTTTGTGCCCTTCTATGAACTCAACTTTCTTCTTCTAAAAATATCAGGGATACAAGTCTTTGTATTTGGAAGTACAATAATAAAATCCACTAATAAATTACACTCCCCTATAAAGATCTTTTCTTCTCACTACTATACATTCCATGGACTATAGATTCCATGTTACATTAGTTGTATCAGGTGAGGTTTTTGTTCTTGTTGTTTTATTTGTTTGTTATTGTTTTGGCTTGTTTTTTTTTTTTTTTTTTTTTTTTTTTTTTTTTTTTTTTTTTTTTTTTTTTTTTTTTTTTTTTTTTTTTTTTTTTTTTTTTTTTTTTTTTTTTGATATGGTATCACTTTCTAAAGACCAGGCAGGTCTTGAATTCACTATGTAGGAGAAGCTTACCTCAACCTTGCAAGTGATAGTAGTATTACAAGTAGAAAACACCGTTTCGGGCTTTCATTCATTGAAATACAAATAAAATAAAAATAATCATCAAATTCAAATTATGTATTCATCTATACTGATTATTAATTTACATGTAATTAATTTGGAATAAAGTTCACCAGCAGGGCACCATATGATATTTCTATTCTACATAAGGGGTTCAGAGTCTAACATTAGTTAAAAATTATCATAGTAAGAAAGACATTGCTTGGTTAAAAGCAAAATGTCTGAATGTTGGTGACCTATAACCTCAACTTACAAAATGAATATACATTTTCAGGTCAAAAAGCTTACTTTAAGTTTAGGGCAGGCACTAACACACATTAGTCAGAAAAATCAAAGATTTTAAATACTGAACTATGATGTTAGAGGGCTCCTATTTGGTTCACTAACTCAGAAGACTATATTAGTGAGAAAAGAAAATAATTAGTACATTTGAAGCACAGTACCAAAATTGTATAAAATAAAAATGCACACACACACACACACACACACACACACACACACACACACACACACACACAAACTGGTAAAAATTAAGAATAGTGAAGAGAAAAAATATCAGTTATCCAAAAGAATTTCTAGTTTTGTCATGGTTAATTATGTACAATGAGGTTCTTATTATCTATGGACACATTCATTTATAGGCAGACACAATTTACTACAAAGATCAAAGCAAAACTGTGATCATTCCTGAGAGATACAACATTAAGATGTTCTTTGTGGAAAAAGAAGTGGTGATTCCTTTTGATTGTTTTGCGTAAAAGCGTGAAAACGAAATTTCATTTCTGAAATGATATTGGATAGAAGCTCTTTACTGCTCCATACTCAAAATAATTGCAGATGATCTGTTTTGTGAATACAGTATAATAATACTGTTATAAAGTTGATAAACTATATAACACATTTTATTTTGGGGTCATTAATAAAATCTTCAAGGAAACCATGTGAATAAGAGATCCTCATTTGTGTCACAAAGTATAAAAATATAAAGTGATATACTTTTCAATCAGTGCAAGAACAGTATAGATTTACATATAAAGGGATTATGCTATATTTATTTTTAATGTATATTCTACTTATGAGTGCCTTAGTGCCTGCTGAACACTTCCTGTTATGGGGATCCTCAATAGAACCAAAACATGGCAGTGAGAAAACTTTCTGGAGAGTGCACTGGGGCTTGGCCAGGATGTGTGGCAGATCTGTGCTGTGATATTATCCCTGCTCAGCTCCTCCAGCCTTTGAAAGCTGCCCCTATGGAGAAAATTTTGATCAAAATTAGAGAGACTGGATCTTCCAAAACTGACTAAAAAGCAACACATGGTGCCCTAAGCTGTTTAAGTAGGAGTCTGGGTCTTCACCTGTATAGTATGGCAGTTCAGCTTTAAAGCAAATGTGTTACTGGATAAGGAAGCGCTTCCATATTCTGGAAGGTGTGAGTATTGGCTGCAACATCGTTAGGAGCTAAATTCTTTCTTTTTTAGCTAGCAAAACATAGTGGGTACAATAAAATTGAGGTATAACCAATAGAGAAAGAGAAGAAAAATACAATGAGCAGTTGAAGATTTGTAAGAATAACCAAACACCCACTGAGGTCAAGTTCAAAGTTGAGGAAGTTGTGTCATTTGTAAAGAACAATATACTAGTGGCTGGAGTTTTCTTAGAAATATAGAGTAATTTTAATCTAACAACATGACTGCTCAGGCAAGGTTTCACGTCCAAGACCATCTGGGTAGGTGTGAGCTGTTTGGAATGCAGATACTTCACATATATTTAATCCTGCTGGCTAGAATACAGATATGCCTTTAGTAAACAGTTTTATTACCAAACAATGATATCCACATGGATGGGGTAGACAAAGTGATAAATCAGATAAATATTTGACAGAATAGACAGAGATAGGATATATCTAACTCTCACTAGATTAGAGAGAAAAGAGAGGCTGCTTAAGAACCAAGAGTTGAATGAATTCTGTCTGTTAGAATCAGAGTCAGATTCAGTCAGTCCAGTGAATGCAATTCATTTCCTTTCAGTGCAGTTGTGCTAATACAGTAAGGTTGACTTCAGTTCTATTCAGTTCCTGTAGAATGAGTTGAAGTCAGAGAGTGAAAAGGAGCAAGAAGGTTATAGTAGATTACCAGATTTAGTTTGAGGCCAAGCAGAGCAATATGTTGAGAAGTGAGAGAAGCCCAATTGAATCAGTCAGCTCAGGGAAGAATTTGAACCAGAAGAACTGAGTTGAATCAACCTCCCAGAGTTCAGAAAGAGCTAGAAAGGGTGAGCTTATTCAGCAGTAAGTCTCTGAGATGACAGTTACATTTATCTAATAAAAATTACATTCACATTCATCAGGGAAATGCAAATCAAAACAATACTGAGATTCCACCTCACACAAGTCAGAATGGCTAAGATAAAAAATTCAGGCGAGACCACATTTTGAACTTCATTCTTCTTGAGATTCATGTGTTTAGTAAGTTGTATCCTGGGTAGTCTAGGCTTCTGGGCTAGTATCCACATATCAGTGAGTACATGTTATGTGAGTTCTTTTGTGATTGGGTTACCTCGCTCAGGATGACATCCTCCAGATCCATCCATTTGCCTAGGAATTTCATATATTCATTGTTNAGCTAGAGAAAGTACCCAAGGAGCGGAAGGGGTCTTCAACCCTCTAGGTGGAAGAATAACATGAACTAACTAGTTCCCCCTGCGCTCATGTCTCTAGCTGCATATATGGAAGAAGATGGCCTAGTTGGCCATCATTGGGAGGAGAGGCCCCTTGGTCATACAGACTCTATATGCCCCAGAACAGGGGAATGCCAGGGCCCTTACGTGGGAGGGTGTGGGTAGGGGAGCAGGGCGGGGACGCGGGAGGGTAAGGGAAAATTTCTGGATAACATGTGAAATGTAAATGAAGAAAATATCTAATAAAGAGAAAAAAATTAAAAAAAAAAAAGATGGAGCACGGGGCCCACAATGGAGAAGCTAGAGATAGAACCCCAGGAGTGAAGGGGTCTGCAACCCTAGAAAAAGAACAACAATATGAACCAACCAGAACCCCCAGAACTCCTGTCTCTTGATCCATATGTAGCAGAAGATGGCCTAGTCGGCCATCATTGGGAGAACAGGCCCCTTGGTATTGCAATCTTTATATTTCCCAATACAGGTGAATGCCAGGGCCAAGAAGTGGGAGTGGGTGGGCAGGGGAACAGGGTGGTGGGAGCGGGGGGAGAACTTTCGGGATAGCATTTGAAATGTATATTAAGAAAATATCTAATTAAAACAATTACATTCACATGGAGGTTTTCTCCTTGGTATGACATCCTAAGGAATATAACTTCATAATTCTTTCATTTCCCCCCTTGTGAGCTTTCTAAACTCAATTATAAGAAAATTAACATTCCTCTTTCTCCTCTTCTCCTGTGTCTTTCTAACTGCTGTAGCAAATCTGAATGGCTTCCATAGGCTTTTCCTACTACAAACTAAATACAGGCTTTCTCATGAGCTTGACATTTTGAAAGAGAAAATAGAGGTTAATTTTCTCCATATACTCCTCACTTGGTCAATGTATAGCTTAGAATAAATGTTCCTTTCTTCCTAATATTCTTTATACATTTGATTTGGAAGAGTAGCATATAGTTACTTTACTATACATTATATGGACTGATTATATTTGCCTTTAAGCATGAAAGATTTTGCTATGTTGTTGTATGCTTTCACTTTAGTTTGCTTTTGACTACAGAAAGAGAGGTATTTATTATTATTATGCTTGTTGCCTAAATGACAGTATAAGTACTATAACTAAAAAAGATTACATCTGAAATGAACTTCTAAAGAGGTATGGATTATTGTATGTATTATATTTGGTAGATGAGTCTTTATGGAGACTAACTGCTAGAATTTCATGTTTTGTACTTTAAATGCATACCAAATTATATTTATCTACAAATATCAATTTTATGTTCATTACAAGGTTAAAAGATTTATAACAAAGACAGTTTTTCTTTTCTTACTTTTTAAACTGGAGGATATATTTTTATTAGATATTTTCTTCATTTACATTTCATATTCTATACCATAAGTCGCCTATACCATCACCACACCCTGCTCCCCTATCTACTCACTCCCACTTCTTGGCTCTGGCGTTCCCCTCTACTGGAAGTTTGCTACACCAAGGGACCTCTCTTCTCAAAGATGGCCAAATAGGCCATCTTCTGCTACAAATGCAGCTAGAGACAAGAGCTCTGGGGGTACTGATTAGTTCATATTGTTGTGCCACCTATATGGTTGAAGACCCATGCAGCTCTTGGGTACATTCTCTAGCTTTTATATTGTGGATCCTGTGTTCCATCCTATAAATGACTTCTGTATTTGCCAGACACTGGCAAAGCCTCAAAGGACACAGCTATATCAGAATCCCTTCAGCAATTTCTTGCTGGCATATGCAATAGTGTCCAAGTTTGGTGGCTGATTATGGGATGGAACACCGGGTGGGGCAGTCTCTGGATGGTCCATACTTTCGTCTAGCTCCAAACTTTGTCTCTGCAACTCTTACCATGGATATTTTATTCTCTATTCTAGGGAGGAATGAAGTATCCACTCATTAGTCTTCCTTATTGATTTTCTTGTGTTTTGGGAGTTGTATCTTGGGTATTCTAGGTTTCTGGGCTAATATCCACTTATCAGTGAGTGTATATCAAGTGAATTCTTTTGTGATTGGGTTACCTCACTCAGGATGATATCCTCTAGATACATCCATTTGCCCAAGAATTTCATAAATTCATTGTTTTTAATAGCTGAGTAGTACTGCATTGTATAAATGTACCACATTTTCTATATCCATTCCTATGTTTAGGGACATTTGGGGTCTTTCCATCTTCTGGCTAATATAAACGAGGCTGCTATGAACATAGTGGAGCATGTGTCCTTATTACCAGTTGGATCATCTTCAGGAGTAGTGCTATGTCCAATTTTCTGAGGAACTGCCAGACTGAGTTCCAGAGTGGTTTTACCATCTTGCAATGCCACCAGCAATAGAGGAGTCTTCCTTTTTCTCCACATCCTCCCAGCATTGACTGTCACCTGAATTTTTTAATCTAACCATTATGACTGGTGTGAGGTGGAATCTCAGGGTTGTTTTGATTTGCATTTCCCTGATGATTAAATATGTTGAACATTTTTTCAGGTGTTTCTTAGCCCTTTGGTATTCCTCAGTTGTGAATTCTTTGTTTAGCTCTGTACCTCTTTTTTCTTTTTAAATGGGGTTATTTGAATTTCTGGAGTTGAGCCTCTTGAGCTCTTTGTATATAGTGGATATTAGTCCCCTAACAGATTTAGGATTGGTAAAAATTCTTTTCCAGTCTTTTGGTGGCTTTTTGTCTTATTGACAATATCTTTTGCCCTACAGAATCTTTTCAATTTTATGAGGTCCCATTTGTCAATTCTTGATCTTACAGCAGAGGCCATTGCTGTTCTGTTTAGGAATTTTTCCCCTGTGCGCATATCTTAGAAAGTTTTCCCTATTTTCTCCTCTATAAATTTCAGTGTATCTGGTTTTATGTGGAGTTCCTTGATCCACTTAGACTTGAGCTTTGTACAAGGAGATATGAATGTATCAATTCTCATTCTTCTACATGATAATAGCCAGTTTGGCCAGCACCATTTGTTGAAAATGCTGTCTTTTTTCCACTGGATGGTTTTAGCTCCCTTGTCAAAGATCAAGTGACCATATATATGTGTGATTTCATTTATGAGTCTTCAATTCTATTCCATTGGTCTACCTGTCTGATACTGTACCTACCATGCATTTTTTTTTTTTATTCACAATTGCTATGCAGTATAGCTAGAGGTCAGGGATGTTGATTCCCTCAGAGGTTCTTTTATTTTGAGAATAGTTTTTGCTATCCTAGGTTTTTTGTTACTCCAGATGAATTTGCAAATTGCCCTTTCTAACTCAGTGAAGAATTGAGTTGGAATTTTGATGGGGATTGCATTGAATCTGTAGATTGCTTTCTGCAGTATAGGCATTTTGATTATATTAATCCTGCTGATTCATGAGCATGGGAGATATTTCCATCTTCTGAGATCTTCTTCAATTTTTTTCTTCAGAGACTTGAAGTTCTTGTCACATAGATCTTTCACTTCCTTTGTTAGAGTCACACCAAGGTATTTTATATTATTTGTGTCTATTGTAAAGGGTGTTTTCCCCTAATTTCTTTCTCATCCTCTTTATCCTTTGTATAGTGAAAGGCCACTGATTTGTTTTGAGTTAATTTTATATGCAGCTATTGCACTGAAGCTGTTTATCAGGTTTGGGAATTCTCTGGTGGAATTTTGGCGGTTACTTATATATACTATCATATCATCTGAAAACAGTGATATTTTGCCTCTTCCTTTCCAATTTGTATCCCTTTGATCTCCTTTCATTGTCGAATTGCTCTGGCTAGGACTTCAAGTACTATATTGAATAGGTAGGGAGAAAGTGGGCAACCTTGTCTAGTTCCTGAATTTAGTGGGATTGCTTCAAGTTTCTCTCCATTTACTTTGGTGTTGGCTACTGGTTTGCTGTGTATTACTTTTATTATGTTTAGATATGGTTCTTGAATTCCTGATATTTCCATGACTTTTATTATGAAGAGGTGTTGGATTTTGTCAAAGCTTTCTCGGTGTTAAATGAGATGATCATGTGATTTTTGTCTTTGAGTTTGTTTATATAGTGGATTACTTCTATGGATTTCTGTATATTAAACCATCCCTGCATCCCTGGGATGAAGCCTACTTGGTCATGATGGATGACCTTTTTGATGTGTTCTTGGAGTTGGTTTGTGAGGATTTTATTGAGTATTTTTGCATCTATATTCATAAGGGGAATTTGTCTGAGGTTCTCTTTGTTGGATCTTTTTGTGGTTTAGTTATCAGAGTAATTATGGTTTCATAGTATGAATTTGGTAGAATACCTTCTGTTTCTATTTTGTGAAATATTTTGTGGAGAGTTGGAATTAAGTTTTCTTTGAATGTCTGATAGAACTCTGCACTAAAGCCATCTGGTCTTGGACTTTTTTTGGTAGGGAGACTATTAATGACCTCTTCTATTTCTTTAGGGGAAATGGGACTGTTTTCTTTGACTGTTGTGTCCATGTTCCCTATGGAATCTTCTGCACCTGAGATTCTCTCTCTCTTCTATCTCTTGTATTCTCTTGCTGATGCTCGCATCTATGGATCCTGATTTCTTTCCTAGTGTTTCTATCTCCAGAGTTGTCTCCTTTTGCGTTTTCTTCATTGTTTCTACTTCCATTTTTAGATCTTGGATATTTTTGTTTTTGTTTTTGTTTTTTTGTTTGTTTGTTTTTGTTTTTCAATTCCATTACCTGTTTGGTTGACGTTTCCTGTAATTCTTTAAGGGATATTTGTGTTTCTCTAAGGACGTGTAACTGTTTAGCAGTGCTCTCCTGTATTTCTTTTAGTGAGTTATTAATGCCCTTAAAATCTTCTACCACCATCATGAGATATGATTTTAAATCTGCATCTTGCTTTTTGGGTGTGTTGGGGTATCCAGGACTTGCTGTGGTAGGTGTACTGGGTTCTGATGATGCCCAGTGTTCTTGGTTTCTGTTATTAAGATTCTTACATTTGCCTTTTGTCATCTGGAAATCTTTGGTGTTAATGTTCAAGCTGTCTCTGGCTGGAGGTTGATCCTCCTCTGATTCTGTTAGCCTCTGTCAGCACTCCTGGGAGCCCAACTCTCACCTGAGTTCCAGTGGTCAGAATACTCTCTGTAAGCAATCTCTCCTCTTTGCAGGGTAGGTGTCCAGAAGTTTGGAGCTCTGATCCACCTCGTGAGTTCTAGATTCTGAACTCTCCCTGTAGACTAACTCTCCTCTAGCAAGGAATGTGCCCAGAGGTTTGGGTCTCAGCTCTGCCTACTGGCTGAGGATGAAGGCCTGATGGGACCCTGTCCAAGAAGCTCTGTTGCTTCTATCACTCACTTGCAATCAGATATTCAGGAGATACTTGGTGTGCTAGGGGTCCTGTGGGGTGGAGAGTCTCTGGTGCCCTAGATGCCCTTGGCTGGGTTCTTGCAGAAGATGACGGGGGTGGTCCCCTTCTGGAATGGATCCCAACCTCTGGTTGGGTGGGGTTCCTTTGTCCCTGTTCCTGCAGGCACAGGACCCTCCTCGATACTTTGGAGCTGATGTTGAGTTTCTCTAACCCATAATCCCGATGGGATCCTGAGGTCCTGTGGTGTGGAGAGTACTCTGGAGCCCTAGAAATCTATCCTTTTCCACCACACCACATACTGTATCTTGTGGCTGTTTTCAAGTGATTTAGGTGGGAGAAGGTAAAACCAATGATTAGTCATTTAGTAGAAAAGGTTCTATACGTTTAAATGTGATATATTCTTCTTATATGAATTAGATATAAATATTATTCATACATCACTTTTCATTCATAGCATGCCTGATATGAAAGGAGTAATACACACACACACACACACACACACACACACACACACACACACACACAGAAAGACAAGTCTTATTGAACCACACATTTAAAGCTACTTAAAATGGTATTGAAACATCAGCAGAGAATCTTAATAGCATTTAATAATTATAATTTACAAACTGTTGCAATTGAAAGGTTCAGAGGGATAAATCAGCATTGTTAGCCACCCTAACTTCAAATAACCATTAAAATGGAAACCATTATAACAAGTAAACTTAACCATCACAAAAGTAAATATTATATTTGCATATGTATGTATGTATATACCTATATGTATTAATTTATGATATTAAAGTAGAAATGGTAAAGGTAGATTATTTAAGAAGAGGAAAGGGACGAGTGAGAAGAGACAAGAGAAGGTAGTGAATAATCAGCAAAAATTATGATTTAGATATATGAGATTATTATAATTAAATATATTATTTTGTATAATGGCTACCTCATAATATTTTTTTAAAATAGGAGCAATTCTGCATGTAACAATAGGACAATGTAGATTTCTCTTCAACTCATGGAGCTTTTCGCACAGTGTATTTTTATAGCTTCTAGAGTTTTAGAAGTTACCCTACAGATTCAGAGTGAAAATAAGAGAGGGTATTGACGTGTAACACAAAACAATGATTCTATGAGATCTTATTAAAATGAACCATGTAACTGTGATGGCTCATTAGTGGTAGTAAAATCCTAGAGAATAATTTCAATAAAGAAAATAACAAAGTTTATCCAAATATTGAGGATAAAATACCTCAAAGAATAGGTAAGAAACTATTTTATGATTTACAAGATATATGGTAGCATTCCTTTATCTAACTCATATTAAAATGATCAGTTACTATTAAGGTATATTCAGTAATTCTTACCAATAAGCACCTACATTGTTTTTAGTATACATTACTTTAAAAATACATATCCTAAAGTATTATATCTTTGTTTAAAATAATGGTACCACAGTTAAAACCCAAAAGAGCTAGATATTTATAGAACTTTCCAATGGACCTCACATAGAAGTGAAAAAAGTGATTTATTATAATTGCCAGTGACTTAGGCAGAAATATTTTCTTATTTGTAACCATGATTTATGCCTAACCCAATAATTTTGCATGTAACTTTTAACCTTTTCAAATAAAGTGTTTTGAAAATTATGCATCCAGTATTTTAAAACATCTTACTCACTTTCTTTTCAAGAATTTTTTTTATCACTTAAACAACTTTTATTTGATTTTCAGCTAGTGATGCTGAATGCAATCTTGCTGACAAAGGTGAAAATATTAAGGTTTGATTTCATGTCTCTATAATTAAATCATAATCATGTTTTGCTATAATCATGTTTTTTATTTTATTTATTTACATTTCAAATGTTACCCCCTTTCCCAGTTTCCCCTCTGCAAACCCCTTATCCCATCTCCCCTTAACCTGCTTCTATAAGGGTGCTCCCCTACCAACCAACTCACTCACACCTCACTGTCCTAGAATTACTCTACATTGGGACATCAAGCCTTCACAGGACCAAGGGCTTGCCCTCCCATTGATGCTAGATAAGGCCCCTTCAGCTCCTTCAGTCCTTCCCATAATTCCACCATTGGGGTCCCTGTGCTCAGTTTGATGATTGTCTGTGAACATTCACATCTGTATTGGTTGAGGGACTTTTAATGACTGCTTATAATTCTTTAGAAGTTATAGGACTGTTTATATCATTTATATTGACCCTGATTTAATTTAGTACCTGGTGTCTGTCTAGAAAATTGTCCATTTCATCCAGATTTTCCAGATGTGTTGAGTATAAGCTTTTGTAGTAGTATCTGATGATTTTTGGAATTTCTTCAGTTTCTGTTGTTGTATTTCCCTTTTCATTTCTAGTTTGTTAATTTGGATATGGTCTCTGTGCCCTCTGGTTATTCTGGCTAAGGGATTATTTATCTTGGTGATTTTCTCAAAGAACCAGCTCCTGGTTTTGTTGTTTCTTTATATTGTTTTCTTTGTTTCTACTTGGTTAATTTCATCCCTGAGTTTCATTACTTCTTGCCCTCTACTCCTCTTTGGTGTATTTGATTGTTTTTGCTCTAGAGATTTCAGATGTGCTGTAAAGTGCTACTGTATGCTTTCTCCAGTTTCTTTTTGGAGGCACTCAGAGCTATGAGTTTTCCTCTGAGCACTGCTTTCATTGTGTCCCATAAGTTTGGATATGTTGTGGCTTCATTTTCATTAAAATTTAAAAAGTCTTTAATTTCTTTATTTATTCCTTGATCAAGTTATCATTGAGTAGAGCGTTGTTCAGCTTCCATGCATATTTGGGCTTTCTGTTGTTTTTGCTGTTATTGAAGACCAGCCTAAATCCATGGGGATTTATTAGGATGCATGGGGTTATTTCCATCTTCTTGTATCTGTCGAGGTGTGACCTATTCTATGGTCAATTTTGGATAAGTTACCAAGAGGTGCTGAGAATAAGGTATATTCTTTTGTTTTACTATGAAATGTCCTATAGATATTGGTTAAATCCATTCTGTTCATAACTTCTGTAAGTTTTTACTGTATATTTGTTTATTTTCTGTTTCCATGATTTGCTCATTGCTGAGAGTGGGGTGTTGATGTCTGCCATTATTATTGTGTGAGGTAAAACATGTGCTTTGAGTTTCAATAGAGTTTCTTTAATGAATGTTGGTGACCTTGCATTGGGGGGAACATGGATATTCAGAATTGGTACATATTTCCTTTGATGTGGATGGAGTATCCCTCATATTTTTTGATAACTTTTGGTTGAAAGTTGATTTTATTTATCTATATTAGAATGGTTACTGCAGCTTGTTTCTTTGGACCATTTGCTTGGAAAAAATTGTTTTCCATCCTTTTACTCTGAGGTAGTGTCTGTATTTGTCACTGAGGTCCGTTTATTGTATGTAGAAAAATGCTGGGTTCTTTTTACATATCCAGTCTGTTAGTCTATCTTTTTATTGGGGAATTAGTCCATTGATGTTAAGAGATATTAAGGAATATTAATTGTTATGTCCTGTGATTTTTGTTATAGGTGGAATTGTGTTTGTGTAGTTATCTTCTTTTCAGGTTTTTGAAAGAAGATTACTTTTTTTTTTGCTTTTTCTAAGGTGTACTCCCCTCCCTCCTTGTGTTGGTGTTTTCCATTATCCACTGTAGGGCTAGATTTGTAGAAACATATTGTGTAAATTTGGTTTTGCTGTTGAATATTTTGGTTACATCTATGGTAACTGAGAGTTTTGCTGGGTATAGTAGCCTGGGCTGGCATTTGTGTTATCTTAGGGTCTATATGACATCTGCCCAGGATCTTCTGACTTTCATAGTCTCTGGAGAGAAGTCTGGTATAATTCTGATAGGTCTGCACTTATATGATACTTGACCTTTGTCCCTTACTGCTTTTAGTACTCTTTCTTTGTTTTGTGTATTTGGTGTTTTGACTATTATGTGACTGAAGGAATTTCTTTTCTGATCCAATCCATTTGGAGTTCTTTAGGCCTCTTGTATGTTTATGGGCATCTCTTACTTTAGGTTGGGGAAGTTTTCTTCTATAATTTGTTGAAGATATTTGCTGGCTCTTTAAGTTGGGAATCTTCTCTCTCTTCTATACCTATTATCCTTAGGTTTGTTCTTCTCATTGTGTCCTGGATCTTCTGGATGTTTTGGGTTAGGAGCCTTTTGCATTTTGCATTTCTTTTACTGTTGTGTCAATGGTTTCTATGGTATCTTCTGCACCTGACATTCTCTCTTCTATCTCTTGTGTTCTATTGGTAATGCTTGCATATGTGACTCCTCTCTTTTCTAGGTTTCTTATATCCAGGGTTGTCTTTCTTTGTTATTTCTTTATTGTTTCTATATCTATTTTTATATCCTATATGGTTTTGTTCAATTCCTTCAATTGTTTGGTTGTGTTTTCTTATAATTCTTTAAAGGATATTTTGTTTCCTTTTTAAGGGCTTCTACCTGTTTACCTGTGTTCTCCTATATATCTTTAAGGGAGTTATTTATGTCCTTCTCTATCATCATCATGAGATGTGATTTTTAAGATAGTGTTTTGCTTTTCTGGTGTCTTGCATTTTCCAGGCCTTGTTGTGGTAGGAGAACTGGGTTCTAATCATGCCAAGTAGCCTTGGTTTCTGTCGCTTATGTTCTGGCCCTTGCCTCTTGCCATCTGGTGATGGATGTTTTTTGCTGGTCTTGCTGTCCCTGACTTTGGCTTTTCCCTCCTGTATGCCTCTGTGTCAGCACTCCTGGGAGACCAGTTCTGTTTGGGTGGAATTTGGGTATGAAGAGCTCCAGCCCAGGGTCAGTTCTTTGGCTCAGATGGAAAGCAGAAGGATCCTGTCCTAGCTGTGCCTTGGTTCCCATCCTGATCACTCTTGGCAGGTCCCTCTTGGGCTAACAATTTGGTTAGAAGTAGTGGATTCACATGTGGTCTTAGGTTTGTCAACACTCTTGAGAGTCCTGCTTCCTCTCAGTGAGATCTGGGTCTGCAGAGCTGTAGTACAAGGTCACCAGATTTTTTTTATTATTCTGGATATTCTATACTTAGGAGATGTCCATTTTCTTTAATTATTATCTGATTGCTAAAATATAAGAGATAGGCATTTCATTAAGTTCTTCCAAGTACAGAAATTAGGTTCAATGTCAATTGAGTTTTATTAATGCATACATGTATTTGGACATTATTTTAGGATATCAGTACCCACATGAAACACAATATAGAACTGTGAGTGTAAGTAGTGTTTGTGCGAGAGGAAAAAGTCTTGTTTTAGCCTTAAGAGATTCAAATTTTAGAATATGTATTGCTGGCCCTCTTCCTACCCTATTATTTTTCTACTTTCTACACGATCCAGCAAATGGCCACAGCAGAACATTATTACTTGCCAACCAATGGAAATTTTAAATGCACTTTAAAATAATCTCATTTGTAGACTTGTAAAATAGCTACTAGATTGATTTTAACTGCTATAATAATTTCACCTCTAATTTCCTCTCTTCTTCCCTTCCTTTCTCTCTTCGTGCTACTTTCATTTATAAGGCAATACCAAAAATTCAATTGCCTGTGGATGTGACAAAGAGTCAACCGAGTTCTTTATTTCATTGATGCAGAAATGAAAAATAAAAATTTTCTTATTTTTTCTTAATAAGAAAAAAATATCGGAACTGGGCATGGTGGCGCACGCCTTTAATCCCAGCACTTGGGAGGCAGAGGCAGGCAGATTTCTGAGTTTGAGGCCAGCCTGGTCATCAAAGTGAGTTCTAGGATAGCCAGGGCTATACAGAGAAACCCTGTCTTGAAAAACAAAAACAAAAACAAAAACAAAAAAACAACAAAAAAGAAAAAAATATCCTAATGAATTTTAAGTAGTATTTTACCAATGCTCAGGAAGTAATACAAAATAAAACCTGTATTTTGAAAATTAGAATTGTAAATTTGTATTGTGATTCTCTATTCCAGAGTTTTAATTCTTTAACTTCCTTTCTGATCATCAAAATATTCCCTTAATCTGTAGAGTCATAAAGTTTATTTGCCTATACACTTAGGAGATATACACAAAATGTAATGGTGGATTATTACATGTTGGTTAAGTGCAACAGCAGTTGTAGGTTCACCATGAAGAACTATAACCTCACTAGCCCTTGGTGGTTGTATAGGTTCCCAATATCAGGCAAGATCTTCCTTTCTTTCTTTGACCAGATCTTAAACCCAAATTCTTGGTTATCAAAAGCTATTCATAACACTGCACCATTAGCTATATCATGTATCATGCTCATTGTTATGGTCCATAGATGTCATAGATGGGTAAACTACGGGTTACTGTACACCTTTAGAAACTTTATTGGGACTTCTGACACCATGAAAGCTAATTCTCAAGGAGAACTATGTAGGTCAAATCAATCTCAGAGGCCTGAAGTCTTGTAAATTTTACAAACTTAAAACACTAAGTGATTTATATATTGGTTTCATAGAATATTAGTAGCCATTAGTCCAAAATTCCTGTTCTGTAAGTGAGAAAGATTTAAAAGGGAGGTCATCTTGCCAGCAAATAGGTATTTAAATAGTAAAGATCATTGGGATGTTAATGTTTATATTGCAGCTTTATTCATTTTGAATTATTATAGTTATTTATATTCTTAATATTACCCTGTCCCTTCAACAAGAGTTTTTCACCCCCTCTCCCCTCCTCTTTACTTCTGAGACACTACTTCCCCACTCAGCCACCCACCACACCACCACCACTATGACTTACCATCTTCTCATCATCCCCCTTTCCTGTGGCATTATGTCTCTACAGGGTAAGGTGCCTTCTCTCCCACTGAGGCCACACCAGACAATATTCTGATACACATGTTCTGGATGCCATAGACCAGCCTATGTATCCTCTTTGGTTGGTAGCTTAGTCTCTGGGAATTACCAGGTGTCCAGGTGAGTTAGCACTGTTGGTCTTTCTATGGGATTGCCATGCCCTTAGATTCCTTCTGTATTTCTCCTAACAATTCCATAGAGGTCCCTGACATCAGTCCAGTTGTTGGCTATAAGTATCTATATGTGTTTCAGTCAGGTGCTGGTAGAGCCTCTCAGAGAATAGACATGCTAGACTCCTGTATGTAAGCACAATATATAGCATTAGTAATAGTGTCAGGGTTTGCTGTTTACACATGGGATGGATCAGTCTCTGCTCCACTTTAGTCCCTGCATTTCTTTTAGAGTTGAACAATGCTGGGTCAAAAAATTTAAAGGTAGTTTGGTGACCCCCATCCATATACTGGGGTCCCTGTCTATCTCCTGGGGGTAGTCTTTTCCATCTCCTCATTGTTGGGAATTTTGCCTAAGGAAATCCCCATTGAGTCCTGGGAAGCTCTCATATCCCAGGTCTCTGGGAATCTCTAGAGCTTTACACAGGCCCCTCAACCCCCAAAGCTGCATATTTCCACTTACTCTGCTGGTCCTCTGTGCTTCCCTGCTGTCTCTCCCATACTTGATCCTTCTGACTTTTCTCCCTCCCACTCCCATCTCCAACCCAATATTTAACTCTATTTATTGCCTTCCTTGATTATTTTGTTCCCCTTACAAAGTGTGATTGATATATCTGTTGTTCTGGCCTACAAAGTTTGCATTTGGCCAGCCAACACTACAAAATAAAACGTTATCTCAACCAAACAAAAAATATCTTCATTAGTCCGAAATAGACAGAAATTGTGTGACACATATGTACACAACAGTTTATTACAAACTACTACTTTATAAATATAACTAGAATACATTTTGTTGATATGCTTTATTCATATTATATTATAGACAAATTACAATTCACATTTTTATTAAAATAAATGTTTATTAATTTTACTTTTTAATAAATAAAGTATTTTAAAAAATACCTCAGGCTAATATTTTTGTCATTCTTTTTCTTATTAGCAAAATAGTAGTAATTTCAACAGCATATTGGAATACTTGATTAAAATTGCCTTGGGGTTTGAGTATTGGAGACAATGTTGACCCTGTAAATAGATTTTAGGCTTCTTGAAGTAAGGCTGTTACCAAACCATATGTTTCCTTTCCTTTCTTGTCAATAGAGATACAGTTGCCAAGGCAACTAAGTTATGTAGAATGTTACAGAGCAATATTTGTTGACAGTTTCTGCTCTGATTACTGTCCAGCTAGCTTCTTAGAAGAAAAGGCAGTGTATATTCTATTTTGAGTATTAAATATAGCACTCTTTGTTCTAAGTCAAATGAATTACTTAATCAAGATGTCCTTGTCATACCAATCCATTATTTGATGTGAGTCATATTTATGACTTACGCAGCATTACTTTTATCTGAAAGCCTTCAATGAAGTTTTTTTATTTGTTTATTGGCTTTTATCATTTTATCAGGCATGGCAAATAAGATTAATGGTAAGTTGACAAGGGGAGCAAAACAGATTACTACATGGAATCTTTACCTTTTCTTGTTCCCATAAATACTACCTAAATTATTACAATGCATATATCAAAACTCAGTCTTCTGATTCCTATATTTTTATGACCAAAATTAAGTGAATTGGCACTTGTGTGATGAGAGAGAAAAAATGTCTAAGGTTCTTTAGGCTACCCTGAAATCTTCAGACTTGCACATAAGTTTAGGTCAACCAATTATCTCAGTTATGTGCAGTATCCCAGATTGTTTATGCCAACAACTAACCATGCAGAAAGAATTTGTTTTCCCTTAAAGACTAAAGGAAACATAACACAAAGTGACAATCCCATGTCACATAAACAGCTTTACAATCCTGTTAAGACAAATGTAAATGCAACTTCAAAAGCCTTTTGAAATGAAAATTAGAGAAAGCTAACATATTAAGGAATATATTAATGCTAGGGACTCCTGATTCTACTTAAATCACTTTATTTTCTAATTAATTTGGAACCATGTTGTATAAGAAATGAATAAAACAACTTGAGTTAGGGTTTTCCTTCCATTATTGTAATGTTAATTAGAAAATTATTGACTACATCTAAATGGTCGATCCTTTTTTTTCAATTTTTTTGATTAGATATTTTATTAATTTACATTTCAAATGCTATCCAGTAAGTTCCCTCTACCCTCCCCTGCCCTGCTCCCCTAACCACCCACGCCCACTTCTTGGCCCTGGTGTATCCCTGTATTGGGGCATATAAAGTTTGCAATACCAAGGGGCCTCACTTCCCAATGATGGCCAACTACGCCATCTTCTGCTACATATGCAGGTAGAGACACGAGGTCTTGGGGTTCTTCTTAGTTCATATTGTTGTTCTCCTTATAGAGTTGCAGACCCCTTTAACTCCTGTGGTACTTTCTCTAGCTTATCCATTGGAAACCCTGTGTTCCATCCTATAGATGATTGTGAGCATCCACTTCTGTATTTACCAGGCACTGGCATAGCCTCATACAAGACAGCTATATCAGGGACCCTTCAGCAAACTCTTGCTGTTCTATGCAATAGTGTCTGAGCTTGGTGACTGATTATTGGATAGATCGCCTGGTGGGGTAGTCTCTGGATAGTCAATCCTTTCATCTTAGCTCCAAACGTTGCCTCTGTAACTCCTTTCATGGGTATTTTGTTCCCTATTCTAAGGAGAAATGAAGTATCCACATGCTGGTCTTCCTGCTTGATTTTCTTCTGTTTTGCAAATTGTATCTTGGGTATTCTAGGTTTCTGGGCTAATATCCACTTATCAGTGAGTGCATATCCAATGAGTTCTTCTGTGATTGGGTTACCTAACTAAGGATGATATCCTCCAGATACATCCATTTGCCCAAGAATTTCATAAATTCATTGTTTTAAATAGCAGAGTAGTACTCCATTGTGCAAATGTACTGCATTTTCTGTATCATTCCTCTGTTGAAGAACTTCTGGGTCCTTTCCAGCTTCTGGCTATTATAAATAAGGCTACTATGAACATAGTAGAGCATGTGTTCTTATTACCAATTGGAACATCTTCTGGGTATATTCCCAGGAGAGGTATTCCTAGATCCTCCAGTAGTACTATGCCCAATTTTCTGAAGAACCACCAGACAGATTTCCAGAGTGGTTGTACAAGCTTGCAATCTCACCAGCCATGGAGGAGTGTTCCTCTTTCTCCACATCCTCACCAGCATCTGCTGTCACCTGAATTGTTGATCTTAGCCATTCTGACTGTTGTGAGGTGGCATCTCAATGTTGTTTTGATTTGCATTTCCCTGATGATTAATGGTGTTGAACATTTTTTCAGGTGTTTCTCAGCCATTAGGTATTCCTCAGTTGAGAATTCTTTGTTTAGCTCTGCACCCCATTTTTAAATGGGGTTATTCATTTTTCTGGAGTCCAGCTTATTGAGCTCTTTGTAGATATTGGATATTAGTCCCCTATCAGATTTAGGATTGGTAAAAATCCTTTCCCAATCTGTTGGTGGCCTTTTTTTTTTTCGTCTTGACAGTGTCTTTTGCCTTACAGAAGCTTTGTAATTTTATAAGGTCCCATTTGTCAATTTCTGATCATAGAGCACAAGCCATTGCTGTTCTGTTTAGGAATTTTTCCCCTGTACCCATATCTTTGATGCTTTTCCCCACTTTTTCCTCTATAAATTGCAGTGTCTCTGGTTTTATGTGGAATTCTTTGATCCACTTAGACTTGAGCTTTGTACAAGGAAATATGAATGGGTCAATTCGCATTCTGTTACATGATAACTTCCAGTTGTGCCAGCACCATTTGTTGAAAATGCTGTATTTTTTCAACTAGATGGTTTTAGCTACCTTATCAAAGATCAAGTGACCATAGGTGTGTGGATTCATTTCTGGGTCTTCAATTGTATTCCATTGATCAACCTGTTTGTCACTGTACCAGTACCATGCAATTTTTATTACAATTTCTCTGTAGTACAGCTTAATGTCAGGCATGGTGATTCCCCCAAAGCTTCTTTTATTGTTGAGTATAGTTTTTGCTATCCTAGGTTTTTTATTATTCCAGATGAATTTGCAAATTGCCCTTTCTAACTCAGTGAAGAATTGAGTTGGAATTTTGATGGGAATTGCATTGAATCTGTAGATTGCTTTCGGCAGGATAGCCATTTTTGTCTATATTAATAGTGCTGATTCATGAGCATGGGAGATCTTTCCATCTTCTGATATCTTCTTCAATTTCTTTCTTCAGGGACTTGAAGTTCTTATCATACAGATCTTTCACTTCCTTAGTTAGAGTCACACCAAGGTATTTTATATTATTTGTGACTATTGTGAAGGGTGTTGTTTCCCTAATTTTTTTCTCAGCCCATTTATCCTTTGTGTAGAGAAAAGCCATTGATATGTTTGAGTTAATTTTATATCCAGCTCCTGTACTGAAGCTGTTTATAAGGTTTAGGAATTCTGTGGTGGAATTTTTGGGGTCACTTATATATAATATCATATCATCTACAAATAGCGATATTTTGCCTCTTCCTTTCCAATTTGTATCCCCTTGATCTCCTTTTGTTGTTGAATTGCTCTGGCTAGGACTTCAAGTACTATATTGAATAGGTAGGGAAAAAGTGGGCAGCCTTGTCTAATCCTTGATTTTAATGGGATTGCTTCAAGTTTCTCTCTATTTACTTTGATGTTGGCTACTGGTTTGTAGTATATTACTTTTATTATGTTTAGGTATGGGCCTTGAATTCCTGATCTTTCTAAGACATTTATCATGAACGGGTGTTGGATTTTGTCAAATGCTTTCTTAGCATCTAACAAGATGATCATGTGTTTTTTTTGTCTTTGAGTTTGTTTATATAGTGGATTACGTTGATAGATTTCCATATATTCAACCATGTGGCATTCCTGGGATGAAGCCTACTTGGTCATGATGGATGATTGTTTTGATGTGTTCTGGGAGTTGATTTTTGAGGATTTTATTGAGTATTTTTGCATTGCTATTCATAAGGGAACTTGCTCTGAAGTTCTCTTTTTTTTGTTGGATCTTTGTGTGGTTGAGGTATCAGACTAATTATGGCTTCATAGAATGAATTATGTAGAGTACCTTCTGTTTATATTTTGTGCAATAATTTGAGAAGAGTTGGAATTAAGTCTTCTTTGAATGTCTGATAGAACTCTGCATTGGTCCTGGGCTTTTTTTGGTTGGGTGACTATTGATGACTGCTTCTCTTTCTCTAGGGGAAATGTGAGCTTTAAGATTGGTAATCTGATCCTGATTTAACTCTGGTACCTGTTATCTGTCTAGCAAGTTGTCCATTTGATCCAGGTTTTCTAGTTTTGTTGAATATAGCCTTTTGTAGTAGGATCTGATGTTGTTTTTTATTTCCTCAGGTTCTGTTGTTATGTCTTCTTTTTCATTTCTGATTTTGTTAATTAAAATAATCTCCCTGTGCCCTCTAGTGAGTCTGGCTAAGAGTTTATATATCTTGTTGATTTTCTCAAAAAAAAAAAAAAAAAAAAAAAAAACAGCTCCTGGTTTCGTTGATCCTTTGAACAGTTTTTTTTTCCCAATTATTTTATTAGATATTTTCTTAATTTACATTTCAAATGCTATTCCGAAAGTCCCCTCCCCCTCCCCCCTCTCTGCTCTCCTGCCCACCCACTCCAACTTCTTGGTCCTGGCGTTCCCCTGTATTGGGGCATATAAAGATTACAGTACCAAGGGGCCTTTCTTCCCAATGATGGCCGACTAGGCCATCTTCTGCTACATATGGAGCTAGAGACACGAGTTCTGGGGGTTCTGGTTAGTTCATATTGTTGATCCTCTTCTAGGGTTGCAGACCCCTTCAGCTCCTGGGGTTCTATCTCTAGCTTCTCCATTGTGGGCCCTGTGTTCCATCATATAGATGATTATGAGCATCCACTTCTGTATGAGACAGCTATATCAGGGACCCTTAAGTAGGCACTAGCTGTCCTATGCCATAGTGTCTGAGTTTAATGATTGATTATGGGATGGATCCTCCCTGGTGGAGTAGTCTCTGTATGGTCCATCCTTTCATCTTAGCTCTAAACTTTGTCTCTGTAACTCCTTTCATGGGTATTTTGTTTCCTATTCACAGGAAGAATGAAGTATCCACGCGCTGGTCTTCCTTCTTGATTTTCTTGTGTTTTGCAAATTGTATTTTGGATATTCTAAGTTTCTGGGCTAATATCCATTTATCAGTGAGTGCATATCCAATGACTTCTTTTGTGCTTGGGTTACCTCACTAAGGAAGAAAGAAAGGAAAAGAAAAGAAAAGAAAAGAAAAGAAAAGAAAAGAAAAGAAAAGAGGACTCTCTTAAACTCTCATCATTCTCATTCTTACTCTCACCCCTACCTCTCTTTCTCTCCCCCCTTCTGCCTCTATAAGTAGATATTATCTAATAAGTAGATATTAGAAAAAATAGAAGGAAGTGAAAAAAAAGTACAGAATACCCACGATACAATCCACAGAATTCACAAAAGTCAACAAGGTGAACCTTCTCAAGTGATGATGCCTCAGTACCACTTGGGAGAGAAGAAGAAAATAATCACAAGTGGGGATGGAGGGAGAGACCTGGGAAGGATAGTAGACTCCTGGGACAGAGTGGGTGGTAAGTGGAACCTGATCTGGTATTGGGTGAGGGGAAAAACTGAAGCCCTGAGGGCCAGCAGAACCAATGGAAAGAGGCAACCTCAGGAGAAAGGAGGATGGGGGTGGGTCTCCCTAAGGCACCAGACACCTGGGAGGTGAGAGACTCTCAGGATTCAAAGGGAGAGGCCTTAGATGAAATGCCCAACAGTAGGAAGAGGGAACTTATAGTTCTCACATCCAGCAGGAAGACAGTGCATCAAATGAAGGAGAGGAGGTTGCCATCCCATAGTCACAACACTGACTCTTAATTGTTCCTGTCTGAAAAAATTACAGAGATGGAAATGGAGAGGAGCCTAAAGAAAAGAGGTTCTAGGGACAAGCCCAAGGTGGGATCCATATCACTGGGTGGTCGCAAGGCCTGACACTATTACTGATGGAATCCTGAGAATTTTAAGAATATACTTTTAAAAACCTGTACTCAAACAACTTGGAAAATGTGAAAAAATTAATATTTTTCATACCATATACCACCACAAAGGTTGAATCAAGATTCGCAAAAAACAAGTAAAGCAGATTGAAGACCACTAATGAAAATGAATCAACAATTAAGTCTACCAACACAAAGCAGTCCAGGGCCAGATGGTTTTAGTACTGAATTAGTTTTACCAGAATTTCAAAGAATTGTTGACCTAAATACTCCTCAAATTATTGCACAAAATAGAAACAGAATGAACATTGTCTAATTGTTTTTATACAGCCACAGTTACTGTGACATACAAACCACAAAAAGACCCAACAAAGGGAGAAGATTACAAACCAATCTCCCTTATGAGCATAGACATAAAACTTTCCATAAAATATTTACAAATGGAATCTAAGAACACATCAAATATTCATCCATAATAATCCACCAAGTAGGCCTCTTCTCAGAGAAGCAGGGATGATTCAATGTACATAAATCAATATATGTTATTGAACTTTATAAACTGAATGAAATACAAAAACCACATGATTATCTTAGTAGATGAAGAGCAAAAGGCATTTGACAATTTCAAACATCCCTTCATGAGAAACGTTTTGAGGAAATTAGAGATACAAGGGTTATACCTCTATATAATAAAGGCAATTTATAAAAATCCTATAGCCAATATCAACCGAAGTAGAGAGTAATGGAAAGCACTTCTATTAAAATCAGGGACAAGACAAGGTTGGTCATTCTTACAATTCTTATTCAATATACTCCTTGAAGTTTAGCTAGAATGATAAAACAACTGAAGGAGATCATAAAAGAACTCTAAATATATTTATTTGCAATGATATGATAGCATAAACTGGTTACTTCAAAATTCCACCAGGAAAGTTTTTCAGGTGATAAACAATTTCAGTAAAGAAATAATATTCAAAATTAACACATAATAATCAGTAAGCTTCCTATATATCAAATGATAAGCAGTCTGAGAATGAAATCAAGAAAACAAGTACCTTTAACACTAAGCTAAGGAGACGGGTGATCCTGTAGGAGGACCAGCAGTCTCAATTAATCCAGACCCCTGAGATCTCTCAAACACTGGACCACCAGCCAGGCAGCATACACCAGCTGACATGAGGCCCTCAACATACATACAGTAGAGGACTGCTAAGTTTGTGTTCTTTCAGAGATGATGCACCTAATCCTCAAGAGCCTGGAGGCCCCAGTGTGTTTAGACATCAGATGGGGTGGGTGGGTGGGGACATCCATGTGGAAACAGGGTTGTTAGAGGCAGTTATGGGATGTGTAACAGTTGGAGGGTAGACGGGGGGGGATAAAATATGGAGTGTAATCCATATTTTAATCAATTAATTAATTAAAAATTTTTAAAAAGTAACAGATGAATGGACGATTTAGAAAATAGTCATCGTGAATGAAGTAACCCAGACACAAAAGGACATATATGCTATCCTTTGTGATGACACTTGTATGTGACCACGGAAGTCAGGTGGAGTTGTAAGGTACTATGGTATAGGCATAGATCTTCTTAGGTTGAGGAAATATGGTTAGTTATGGATGAAAAAATTGTGAAGGACTGGACTGGGAAGACTAAACAGGTACTGGGGGAAAATCAGAGGGTAACAGTTAAAACTAAGCGCCATTTGAGGGTTCATAGAATAATCTAATATAGAAGTTTCCTATAATATACACATATTTAAAGGAGATCTAAAAATGACCAAATAATTATTGAGATAGTGTTAACACTGGACATCTCTTGGCAGCAAGTGAAGCTTCATATACAAGAAATGTTGTATATCTATGCATTTTTTTTTTTGCTAAAGGGGTTTCATAGGAACCCCTAAACAACCAAGGCTATTGGCAAATTTATCCATGCTTTCCCACCCACTGATAATAAAGTCCTATTCTTTTTTCAGCATTTTATTGCTTCTTTGTGAAATTTCACATCATGAACCCCAATCAAACTCATATCCCCCTTCCTTCATACCCAACATCCACCCTTGCATCCTCCACATACCCAACAGAGAAAAAAAAATTAAAATCTTGTGAAAGTTGTAACGTATCACAGTGTGTCCCACTGTATACCCTTGTTTGTATACATGGCTGGCTGTAAGTATCTGAATACATGTTAGACAGGTGCTGGCAGAGTCTCTCAGAGGACAGCCATACTAGGCACCTGTCTGCAAGTACATCTTGGCATCAGCAATTGTTTTGGTGTTTGTTGTCTGTGGATGGAATGGATCACGCAGTTGTGCAGTCTCTGCATGACCTTTCTTCAGATTCTGCTCCATTTTTGTTCCTACATTTCTTTAGAAAGGGACAATTCTGGGTTAAATTGTTGAGGATAGGTGGGTGAGACATTCCTACATTGGGGTCGTTGTCTGACTACTGGTGGTTGTCTCTTTAGGTTCTATCTCTGTGCTATTGGGTATTTCAGTTAATGTTATCCTCATTGGATCCTGGGAGCCTCTCATATCCCAGGCATCTGGGACTTTCTAGTGGTTCGCCAATTTTCTAACCCTCCAACGATACTTATTTCTATTTTCTCTGCTGGCCTTCTGAAGTTCCCTCCTGTCTTTTCCCATACCTGGTCCTGCCTTCCCATTTTCATCCCCCTACCTTCTCCCACACAGGTCCCTCCTTCACTCTGCATCCTGTGATTATTTTGTTCTCCCATCTAAGTGAGTTTGAAGTATCCACACTTTGGCTTTCCTTCTTGTTAAGCTTCATGTGATCTGTGTGTTTTATTGTGGGTATTAATGAGCTTTTGCAGTAATATCTATTTTTTTCCAAAAGAAGTCAAGATTTTCTCTTTCTTTATTTATAAAAAAAGTGTTAAAAATTTGATGAGGATTGCATTAAGTATGTAGATTATGTTTAGAGAGATATAGTTTTCACTATTTTAATCCTCCATATCCTGTTATTTGTTTGATTGTTCACCAAGAAACAGTTGTGTTCATTTATTTGTTTTAAACTCACCAAATAGATAGGTTAAAGAGAAGTCAGTAGGGATCATTATGCAACCTGTTGTCAAGTAATAAATTTCAGTATTAATCTCTTTCTTCAGAAATGTGATAGTGTTCATTAAACATTTCCCTATATATAAAGAGATTAAATAACTTTTTTATTTTTGCTACAATACTTCCCCTTGGAAGCAATCTACTGAGGTTGAGCTTTCTGTCACTTTCACAGTATTCTTTTTTCCAGTTTCCTTATCTGGAACTAGAGAATAATCATATAATTACTTCGCTGATTCTACATTCTGATATATTTGAGTCACTACTTTACTAGTTCCTTTTTTAGTCAACCTTCTCTAGAGGAAAAGAACATATCTTGGCTAATACAATGAGAATTGTAGTATAGTCTGAAGATGGTGTCTGCTGAAAAGAGTGAGAACTGAAGAACTGTGTCATTCATAAACTTGGATGACTCCACATTCCTAATCTGTTGCTTGGGCATTCCAAGAAACACATTGGTCCATCAGTATACCTTGGAAGGCTAAAATTGGTGCATTCTGCAACCCTAGTAATTTGGAATAAATAGACATCATCATTAAATAATTAAAGGTAAGTAAACAGAATTGGATTTTCATAGACATTTTTGTGTCTTGTATTATCTTGAAGGTACCATATACTTTATATATACTTTAGTAGAGTTTTTTTTTTTTTTCTCAGAAAATAACAAGTGAAGGTGGTAATCATGATTAACCATCACACCTCCTGTCTGTTGAAACCAGTGGTCTAAATGGTAAAACAGTATGATGTTACATTGTTACATGATTTCTAGAAATATATATATATATATATATATATATATATATATATATATATATATATATATATATATATATTTCAATCAGCCTTTGGAAGCAATCTACTGAGGTAAGTCAGGGTAAAATATAAAGACATGTAAATTTTTAGCAATATACTGAGTTCCATATTCTTGGTAATCTGAACATCAAATCATTGAAGAATTTGTAAATATATATATATATTAGTTCTATTTTGAACAGTAATTGAACAGTTTGAGGCTCTACTTTTGCAATTAATAGAATATTAATCTTCACTATAACCAGAATTCCTCTTAAGATTCTGTATCTATCCTTTTCAAATAGGATAATCAGTTAAGAATCATGGCAAGGCTCTCTCAGAGTTACAGGCTATTTCACTGATTCCATCTCTACTATGACTCAAAATTTATTTAACAATAACGCCCTGTTACTGAGAGTTAAGTGATACCAACTTGAACCTTGTGACATGGAGTCTATATTCTGTGACCATCATATTTCATGTAAAGATTATCTTACATCATATGTGATTTCCAGAACATGCATTTTAATACATATAAAGTATTATCTTCAGAGTTATTGCCATGTTAATATTCATAACAAAAAATTATTTTCAGATTTGTGATAGAAGATATGCTTTCTGAAATCTCCCTCTAGTAGACACATTTTATGTAATTAACTAGTGTAAAATTATAATATCTATAAATTTTATATTTCTACCTTAGTAGATAAAAATACTTTAATTTTCTATATTGTGACCATATTATGACTGCATGCCTGCCAATAAATAAAATATTTCTAACCACTTTGGCTAAAATAGTTGGAAATTGTCTCCTTAATATGTCATATGGATAAATGCAACCTAATCTACATTTATGAACTTTATTTATATTCTCCCTTCACTTTAAGTTCTATGCCCATATTTGTACTTTTAATTTTACGATATATAAATTAGAATATAATGCAACATATTTTACTATAACATACTTTCTTGTGGGTCATTCTATTAATATCATCCTTTGAGGATGGATAGGGACTCTTGTTTAATTATAGGTCCAATTATATTTCTAATAACAAAAATGTTTCGTTGTCATCCTAAAGAAAACCTTTAGTGATTTGCAAAGCAACAACCATTAAGACACTGTTAACCCACTAAAATTTTGTCAGCTAAGTGTAAATAACCTTTTCAGATACACATGTATGAGCTAATACTAGAAACAATATACCACTAACTTCACAATAAGTGAAGTGGAGTAATATACCACTTATCTTAATATGGAATTTTCCTTATGTATCAAGTACTATATTAAGAATCTCAGTCCTTTTGAATTATTGTCTATAATTCAACAGAACTTATTTCATGAAGTTAAAATTACAATTGCAGTGTAATTTACATTGACAAGATGGTTCATTACATTTCATTTTGCACGATTTGAGAGCTGCAGCTATAGAAAATAAGGGCATGTTTGATTTTCTTCAGATATTGGTTTTTAGTAAAAAAATATATTTTTTCTGTCTTACAGGTTATAGGTTGTTTCAAACTATAATGTATTTAATATAACTGAAGAACTTATCTGAGAAAAATAGATTCACATTTTCTGAATATCTATGAAAGAATTTGCTAAATGGAGACATCTATTGTCATAAGACAAAATATCTCAAACTCAGTTCCATATACTTATATTCTACCATTACTAGTATACGAAAATGAGATTTTATTTACATATTAGATGTTTGCAGGCATAATAATTTAAGGTGTGTTCAATAACAGGATTGATAATAATGAAATGATTCTTATGAGTGGGAAATAAACACATGTACAAAATATGCTGTGTGAAAAGATGTAAGGAATAAAGGTGATGTAACTCAAACGCTATGACCAGGAAGAGTTTCCCCTTAATTTTTTTTTACTTCTTCATCTTGGATTTTAATTAATCTCCAATCCTGTGAGAATATATTTCTCTTTTTAAAGCCACTATATTTTTATTATGTTTTGGTATAGACATAATGAAATAAATTAGATAAAGTTACAGAGTCAGTGAACATTAAAGAGACATAAATCACAACTCACACAAGTAATACTTATACATAACTACTTATTTCAAGTCAATAAATTTTAACAAACTATATACTGATTTTTTTATTAATCATTCCATTCATTTACATCTCAAATGATATGCCACTTCCCGGTTACTCCTCAAACAACTTCTGATCCCACATCTGATCTCCTACTCCTCTTTCTGCAAATGTGAGGGTGATACCCCACCCACCCACCCTTTCCTACCCCATTGTTCCAGCATCCTTCCATGCTGGGGCATGAGACCTCCACAAGACCTAGTGTGCCATCATCTGCTACATATGTATCTGGAGCCATGGATCTCTCCCTATATACTGCTTGGTTGGTGGTCTAGTTTCTGGGAGAACTGGGTTATCAGGCCAGCCTAGGTTGTTCATCCAATGGGATTGCAATAACCCCTCTGCTCCTACAGACCTTCTGCCAGCTCCCCAACCAGGATATGATGGTTGGCTACAAACATTCACATCAGCATTGGTCAGTTGGGGGCAGAACCTCCAAAAGAACTGCCACACCAGTTTCCTGTCAGCAAGTGCCTCTTCACCATAGCAACAGTGTTGGTTTTGGTGTCTGCAAAGATGAGGGATCCTTAGGTCTGGCAGTCCCTGCTTAGCCCTTCCTCCAGTCTCTGTTCCATTTTCTTTTTGTCCCTGTTCTTCCTTTGGACAGGAACATTTCTGGTTAGAAACTTTGTATCATAATTTTGTTGAATTCAACACCTTGTTTTATAAATGTAAAATGCACAGTCCTTTTATTTTGAAATTCTTTGTTTTTTCTTCTGTTCACTAACATAAGCACATTCTCAATAATTCCTCATTTCTGAATAAAGTATTTCTGTTTCTAAAAAAAAGTTAAAAAAGACATATTCAAATATCAGATGTTTCTTTGTGACTATATTTGATCCATTTAAAATTATTTATTTATAGGAAATTTCACAGATGCTACAATAGATTGCCTAATGTTCATCATCTAGGAATTGGACCGTTTCAGATTTTCCTCATCTACAATGACATGCTAATTAGTATGGTCATTTCTCAGGTATTCTTTAAGCCATCAAATTGTTAAGAGATAACACAATATATATTGATCATGCAGAGATCCTAGTTTAGTTTCCAGTTCATATATTGGGCAGCACACAACCATCTGTATCTGCAGCTATGTGGGTTCAGATACTCCTACAATCACCTGCACTCAATAACATATACCCACACATAGACACACAAATACGAAGATAATTTAAAAAATAAAATAATTAAACAAAAGGAAGAAGTCAAGTTTATCAAACTAAACAAAAAACAATGAAATTTAGCATATAGAAAACATATAATTATAGTCTTTCAAAATAAATTTTAAGACTCATCTAACATAATAAACCACATGTTCCCACATTCATTTTGATTTATCATGAATTCAAAAAAGTTAATGAAGTTTAGGCATGATATCACATACATTTAATACTAGTACTCAGGAGACAAGTGCTCCAGATCTCTGGGATTTGAGATCACTGTGGTCTAAACCATGAACTACATGACAGACAGGGCTACATAGAGACATGTTAGCTTTAAAAAAATGTTGTTCAAATAATTTACACATTAAAAACACAAGTAAAATAAATAGTGAACATTCTAAGTACAGATCATCTGTAATATATTTTTATGGACATCATTTTTTTATTGAAGGAAGATCATCCTCACATTAACCCTAATGGTACCTGGAACAGTGTTGTAAATGTTCATTGCACATTGTTTGGACTGAAATATTTACCAGCCGTAATGATAGTTAAGAGGTTCATTGTATTCAGGTCATTTTTGTATAATGGCACTTATTTATTATGATAGAAATATTTTATAGCTAATACAAATGTTGGTTACATATGCCATAGCTATTTTTCTGTGAAAAATATTTTACTGTTTTCAATATAATATTTTATATGCTACAATATATTTTACTTTTATAATATGAATTCATTTTTTAAATAAGTATTTTTATTAAAACTCAGGAGAATAGACTGAAAACCAAATTCCCGTTTAATCCAAATGAAATGAAATTAAAAATACTTGTTTTCTAATAGGGGGCAGAGTCGGGTGGAACAACAAAACCAAAACAATGTTCAAGCATCAGTATCCTTCTCCCTACCCTGTCCAACTCCACACACCAACATCAGCAAGAGACCAGTGTATGTGGTCTGCTGGAAACATAGTCATGATCTAGGCTTGCTGGCAGCGTCCTGTCCTCTGTCCAGTGAGATGGTACCAGGAACACACTTTACTGTCTTGGGATTCCGTGTGGCTAATGGTTTGTGGGGTGGGGTTTTGAGGATCTTCATGAGGCTCCTTGATTATTTAGCTCCACCAGCCTCTCCCAGCACCGTTATCTCCCGAGCAAGAGCTCCATCAAAAGCAGCCCTTACTCTGCTGAGGGCTGTAAATTGTCTTCCTCTTCTCTGTTCTCTGTCCCACTCTTATCATCTTCAATTTATTCTCCTCCCCACTAAGCTTGCCATGGGTCCACTTGTGTCTGGTACTGGACTTCCAAAACATGAACAGGGGCTGCCCTCAGGAAAAGGCTCCTTGTGGCCTCTGCTTATCCATTTGTCACTGTCCTCGCCTTCCCTGTCGGCATGCAATTAATACTTCTTGCTCTTGGGTACTTACTATGGATCCCCTTCTTCTTCCAGGCTTCTCTTTTGAAAATCATTGTTGCTGTTGTTGTTATTGTTAACATAATAGTTTCCTCTGCCTCAACCTCTCCCTCTTGCTGGAAGTTAAGAGGTTCTCTGAGCTCTGCTGCCTCTTTCATTCATAACCACAAAGTCTTTGGTTCCCAATCTGGATTTGCCAAAATCTGTGGTGTTCTCCTCCCCTTCTTCTGCTTCATTTGCTTTGTAGGAATGAGATGACTGGGAAGAGGAGGAGGAGGATCTAGACAGATCTGTCTCTTGCTCTGAGTTGCTTCTACTTCTTTGATCCGTTATAGGTTTTCTTTGTCTTTTCAGTTGATCATTCTCTTGAGTGGCTAGAGTCTCTGGAATCCACCAACTATTTTGATTTACCTTGCATAAGATCTCGCTCTCTCTTTATGTTTTTTAAAATGTTCTATATCAAGGCAAAGATCAACAGGATCAACTTTTTATTTTCCCTTAGCCTTGTAGCCAGGTTCCTGTGGAATTTTCAGTTCCTTATGAGTCAAACCATGCTTTCTGAATCTATTCTCATTTATATCTCTGGGCTTGTCTTATTTTTAGCTGCTTCTTTTTTCATTTCCTCTCTATAGGTATTTAGTAAATCATGCATGCACACAATGGCACTCCAGAGGAGATAAAGTGATGCTCTTTAACATGATGAAAAATGGTCACTATATGCTGGGCAAACAATTCTTGGGGGGCTATGCTGAGACTGAGCTGACACTATGTGCTGGACAATGGAATGGAGTTCCCGATACTTTTTGGTGCTATGGATTAGAGCCCAACCAATCTTTCATTCCTGGGCCAATGGGCCACTAGGTCATGCAATGTCCTCATCAAAGGAGTCTGTCTAGACATTGTGCTGGGCCTCCTGAGTAAAAGGGAAATCTTCCCTCAGGAAGTCTCCTTTGTTTCCCAGCTTGTCACATCTTTTTCTCAAAGTCATCCCAGAACTTATTCCTTCAGGGAGACTGGCTGCCTCAGAAAGCTTCTCAGTGTAGGTCTTAGGAACAAATGGATCAGATTTCATTTTAATGTCAGTATCAGATAAGCCCCCTTTCTCCTTCAGCTTCTCTTTATGGGCATGTGTTTGTTTCTGTTCCTTATCCTTCCCATTCTTTATCTTCTGCTCTTCCAGATACCTTTTTTGAGGATTCTGCTCCTCCCGATGCAGCACTTTCCTCTTTCTGAGATGAACTACATGCAGCACCAGTGGCTCGTGGATTCTTACCCACCGGGTTCTTTTTGGATGGACTCAAAGACCCAGAGCCATGGTCGAACTGGCCTTGGTGTGTTCCAGACGGATAACCAGCACTACTTCACATAGATGAGCCCACCTAGGATGCATTAGAAAGTGGAGGACTAGCTTTTGGCCCAGGGCTAGGGCCTAGTGGCCTTAACTGAACCACCAAAGATTGGAAGGGACTTTTTTAGAGCTTAGCGTCTCTCCCCAGGGGCCTAGATCAGACATGGAGGCCTGTGATGCAGAACTAGGGCCATAGGTAGTGCCACCTGGACATGGCTTTGAACTCTCAGACCTTTTCGTATCTTGAAAGGTTCGTCCAGAGAATGTTTTTTCCTCAGCCTCATCTACCTGGTTATAACCAGCTGCCTGAGTGGCTAGCTATCCTTGGATGAGGACTTTTCATCTTTTGTAGATTTCGCCTAGACAATTCAACTCTGCTGTGGTTAGAGGATGACCTGGAGGATGAGGAACGTCTTGACCGGTCAGAGGATGGCTTATCAGAGTTCCTAGAATGGCTTCTGTCCTGTGGTGAAGGGAACCTTCTCTTTGGAAACCAGGATTGAGAATGACTAGGGCTGTATGCTTGCCTGTAGCTCTGCCAATTGGAGCTGTAGTTTCCATAGTCACCTTGGTTATATTGGCCCCATGAATAAAAGCCTTGGTTTCACCCATGGAAGTAATAGGACCTTCTGGAACTTCTGTTGTGACCTTAGAAATCTAAATTCTGATATACTATGAGGCAATTCCTTTGTCTGTTATGAGCTACAGAATATGATCTGAAACTAGACCTAGAACATAGCCTGTGCTTCCTTGAATGAGAGACAGATCAGCTTCAGGACCTAGACTTTGGAAATGAATGAGTCCAAGATCTGGATGCAGATCTTGAGTGAGAAGAGTGAGATATGTTTATTTTTGACATCTTAGAAGAGTTTACACCTTGACTGGTCAAAACAACTAGAGCTGCAGTCTGGCACAACCAGGCCCAACCCACATGTCCCACAACAGAAGAATGGATACAGAAAATGTGGTTCATATACTCAGTGGAATACTACTCAGCTATTAAGAACGCAGACAATCTAAATTTTGAAGGCAAATTGATGAAACTGGAAAATATAATCCTGACTGAGGTAACCTGTCACACCACCTCCAGCAGGATCTGTGTGACAAGATCCACAGTCGATTGACAACAAAAGGGGAAGGCCTTCTGAAACCACTTGTGGAACTCTTCACTCTTTGCTGGAGAAAAAAAAAAAAAAAAAAAAGAAAAACAGAAAAACAAAAAACAAAAAACATTGAGCCCTAGTTCTCATGGCAATCTATCTGTTTTGTTTTCTCTTATTCCTTTTCTTTTTTACATGTTCCTGGTAGCCTAGGCCAAGATCTTAAGCAAGAATAATGGATAAGAAACCATACCTAGAGATGGGGTCACTAACATGACCTTATCCATAGGGAAACAAACACTTTACTTTCTAAATCATTTATAAAACTATTATGATAAAAACTTTCCCAACAATAAAATTTCATATGGCTAAATGTGTGTTATCAGAGGTGGATTTGGGTATATGGTAAAGAAAGCCTTAATTAGAAAGAATTAAAATAGTTTAAATTTGTACATTGAAGATTTATAAACATTAGGCACTAGATGTTAAATAGTAATTGACCATGGGGCTGGAAAGGTGATTCAGCAGTTAAGAGCACTGACCATTAAAGATTTATTACCGTGCTCCTGTAAATATGCAACTAGCCATGGACAACAGCCTCCACTGAATACTTCCTTCCTTTTCGAAGTGTTATATTTTGATGGTTTATAATGATGTGACCTCTTCCCTATGTGATTCATTGAATACATGGTTGCAGAGTTTGTGATTCGTGGATGATTCCTGTGCTTTATTGGGCCAAATGATTTTTGTTGGTATTTGTGATTGTTTCACTGGATATAGTTTCTAAGAGATGGAATGTTTGATTTTTTTTAATATATAAAATCCCCTGCTTGAGATCTACAGAATACACTCAGATTCAAACTGCTTCTGTGTTTATTTCTGTTTGTCACCACTGAATCCTTACCCCCCTAGCTTCAAGGACTCTTATTCCAAGGACCGCCATACCCAACTGGGGTGGTCCGTGGCAATAACCCAGACCCAAAAGGACATGTATGGTATGTACTCACTAATAAGTGGATATTAGGAATAAAAACAAAAACAAACAAAGAAACAAACAAACAAAAAAGGTCAACAAGCTGAAGGGACCAAGTAAGGATGCCTCAGTACCACTTGGGAGAGAGAGAAAAGAAACCACAAGAGGGGAGGGAGGGATCTGGGAGGGAAAGGGCATGGGGGGATTAGAGAAGAGAGCATGATCTGGTATTGGGTGCATGAAAAGGACTAAAATCCCTGAAGGTCAGCAGAAAGAATAGAAACAGGGAGGTAGGAGTTTTGGGGGACCACCCAGAATGTCCCAGAAACAAGTGACGTGAGAGACTCTCAGGACTCAAAGAGAGGGACCTTAGATAAGATACCCTAACTTGGAGAGATGGAACTTGTAGTGTCTACCTCCAGCAGGAAAACTCAAGGAAGCATCAAGTGAGGGATGGGGTTGCAATCCTACAGTTACAACTCTGACCTATAATTGTTCATCTCTGAGAGAACTGCAGGAATGCAAATGGAGAGGAGTCTGAGGAAAATAAGGTCCAGCAACAGGGGTTTAAGATAGATAGATAGATAGATAGATAGATAGATAGATAGATAGATAGATAGATTGATATAGATAGATAGATAGATAGATAGATAGATAGATAGATAGATAGATAGATAGATAGATAGATAGATAGATTGATAGATAGGGCCCTGGGGAGAATAAGAGAGCAGAAATCAAAGAGAAGATTCAAGGATGGTATAAATAACTGCATTTAAAGTTTCTTTGTACTAAAATTACACAAAAACAATTGAGTTAGTTTTGTTCTTTGGGTGTGTGGTAAATTTGCAAAACCATTAGACTCAGCATCTTATTCTTCTTTGCCAAGGCAAAAAGGTCTACTTGGAGGCATGGGTTTCCTGTCACAAAAATACAATTGCTGCCTCTTCAAAAGCAAATAGTTTGGTGAAGTTCAGGTATGTCTATACATTACCCATGGGATCATTGTATTATTTGCATTTTCACTTGAATCTCCTATCTGCCCTAGTTAGCTATTTTTTTATTATCAAAATATTCTCTAAAGAGGGCAGCACTACAATTTGAAAGTTTCAATTTTTCTTAAATGTTAGATATATCAAATCACAATGCTTGGAACATATCTCTCTGAGTTGAGCTTGCAACAGCTTTTTGCTTAGCAGTTTCCCTTGATACATTGTCACTTTCATGCTGTGTATTATCTGGTCACATCTGGCATTTAAGTTTATATTGACATAATTGTGAAAATATCATGTGTTGACATGTCCACTTTAGAACTTGCCCCCAGGGAGTATTTTCAAAATGAGTTCTGTGCCCCTCCCAAAAAGACGCATCACTCTTTTATCTAAATTTATCACTCTTCTTGAAATAATTTTGGAATTGACACTATGTATAAAATTATGTTCCATAAGCATTTCAATAAGGATTCTCAAACTTTTGAGGTTATGTTCTGATATCACTTTTAGCAAATTATAGTCTTCATATTTAACTATTGTATAAAGTTTCTTAGGCATAGTAAATATTAATTTACCCAAGGCCATTAAGAACTGAATGTTCAGGTCATTTCTTTCTCTTATCTAAGACATTTTACTGAGATGTCATAATGCTTTAAATTAACAATTTCAGAAGCTGAGAACATTTTTAATTGCATGATTAGAATTGCATTTGAATATCATATTTGTTTTAAAGTATGGGATGGTTTTAAGAAAGACAATGTGATGTAGTGACAGATCACTACCATGTTACTATGGTAATTATTGATTTGATTGCGATATATAAATAAATATTGTACTAATCTCTGCCTTGAAAATAACATGGGAATTTTATGTTGGTAATGATTATTTGTCAAGTATTCTTTTAGTGATCTTTCTGTTAACAATCTAAACAATACTACATAAGGAGATTATAGGCTATAAATTTGACTTTTTGTTAGTTATTGATAAATAGCATTTATGTGTTATATAATATATACATAATAAATAGCTTATCACTAGGAGTTATGACAATCCATATCTTTTCACTGATTTATGTGGACACATTTAACTCTTTTATTTAAATATCATGAAGAAAACTATGGGATGTGATACTAAAGCTCCATGTGCTATATAGTTTTTTTTTTCAAGTTGAAACAATCTAATATCATCTGAAAAAAGGGAAAATTAATTAAGAAAATGCCTCCATTAGACTGAACTCTAGGCAAGCTTATAAGTAATTTTCTTAATTAATTATTTTCTTAATTAATGGGGGAAGTCCGAGCCCATTATGGGCAAAACCAACTCGAAAATGATATTCTTGTGTTCTATAACAATATCAATCAACCAGATCTCGCAGAGCTCCCAAGGACAAAAACAACCAAAGAGTACACATGGGGTACCCATAGATCCAGCTGCATATGTAGTAGAGAATCACCTTATCTGGCATTGCTTGGAGGGGAACTCCTTGATTCTGCAGAGCCTTGATGACTCAAGATAGGGGAGGGTGGGCGGATTGGGGAGAGCCCTCATAGAGGCAGGGGGAGGAAGGAGGGCTTGGGGGGTTGTGGAGGGGAAAATGGGAAGGAAGATAACATTTGAAACATAAATAAAAAAAATAACCAATTAAAAAAGGGAAAAAAATAAGCGGGGTGAGAAAACTATGAGGAGCAATCCAGTAAGCAGCACCCCACCACTGCCTTTCCATCAGCTACTGCTTCCAGTTTTCAGGTTGGACCTCTCAGTAATGAACAGTGATGAAGAAGCTTATTCCTAATAAACCCTTTCCTCTCTATGTAGTTTTGTTCATTGCAGTTCATCATAGCAATACTAACCCTAACTAGGCATTAATCTTTAAGCATAATCATTATGGACATAACAAATATCATTTAAAGCAATTACCATCTTCAGTATTTTATACACATATAAAGTATCAGATATTAACCTAGTATACATATATGAAGGAGCAAATATATTCAACGCAAGTTATGCCTTTAAGATATATAATGTCTAGTTGTAAATGTATAGCATATAAAAATAAACTGGTTATATACATTTATAAGATTACATTATTTTATGATTCATTAAAGGCATGTCAATAGTTTCATGATTCAGCACTAAAAGAGTAGAGTCTAACAGACATGGCCATTTTTCATATATCAATAAGGATATTACTAGCTACTTTACAAGGTTGTTTTGATCATCAAATATACTTTTAAAAGTTTCTGAAACCAAACAGTGCTATGTCAATGCAGAAATGTATTACACGGCATACTCAGGAAAAATATGTTGAGTGTTGTCAAAATAAATGACTAAATATTAGTCGTAGATACCCTCCACAACACTTAATATGGAGCTGTCAAAGCTATGTAATTCTTATTAATGACTTTAATGTCAACACAATGCTGCCATGTTTTAACTATATTTATAAATAGACAAGTACGTATTATATATATATATATATATATATATATATATATATATATATATATAATAACAAAATATTCCAGGAGTAACATCTTGAATCTATCTAAATTCTACATGTCATATTGTATGATTTATAAGGACTAGAGAGGCTATATTTTCAATCAATTCAGTCAGGCTTTCTAAGCGATTCCAGCATTGGTTTTGTATGTGCCTATTATGCTGACAGAGTAAGACTTGATTTATTTTAAGTACATCTGTGATCTGTGGTGCATGATACAGCACAAAATGATATCCTTAACAAAACTCACAATAGCATATAATGCATGCTGTTCACATCTAATCTATGATAAATACTGTATATTTCTTCAAATTAGTAAGATCTTATACATGTAAATGTAGAATTAATGGTTACTTGCTAATAATAATTCAAAACTATTTCATCCACAGTTTCTCAGCAACTTGAATACTGACAATCTCTGTGCTATTTACCTTATCAAGAGATGAAGATAAATAAGGATATCTTGCTATTTCTGTTTCTAGATTCAAACAAATATTGACATATTTGTGCTAGCTAACTTTATTTCACTTCTGCAAAAATACCTGAGAAAATTAACATAGTGTAGGAAATATTTATAATACCAATTCATAGTTAAGATTTATGTCCATTACTACTTGGCTCTGCTGTTTCTTTGCCTGTGCTGGAAGCAAAGTTTCTTACTTCATATTTGTCATATTTGCCAGGAAGCAAATTTAAAAAACAAACAAACAAACAAACAAACACCAAAACAATATGCAACCATAGGTTCATGTTTCACAGATACAATTCCTCCAAGTATATCTGCATGTTCCTCATGTTTTAAGCACCTCCCTGAGGTCTAGTTAATTATAATCTCATGAATGAGTTAATATACTGATGAGGGTAGAAGCTCACCAAGGCTGACTTTTTGAGTGTTAAACTAGAGACCAATTGAAATTGTACATGATTCAAATGTCAATTATATAGCTAAGGGCTGTGGAGAGAGAGGGCTTAGTGGTTAAGAACATTTGTTCTTGAAGAGGATTCAGTTGAATTGCCAGAATCCCCATGGTGACTAACTGTAAATGTCACTTTTATTTCATCAGATGAAGGAATGAGATGAGCTCTGTACCTATATTGTATAAATATATGGCTTAGGCTGAGCCCAGAGAATTTTCTTCTCTGTTCTAACTATACCTAAGCCTACGTCTGGAAGCTTCGAGCCTCCTTACAATCTAATCTTCCAAACTCACTGATTCAATCTGACTTCTATCAGTTTTGGACTGAATTTCTCTACCTGGTCTTACTAACCTTGGCAATCATCTGGCTTCTAGTTCTCTGACTTATTCTGTCTAGCTTGTTTGCTGCAACCTGTCTTGGTAAAATTGTCGTGATAAAAATAACCCACAACCACTCTTTTTTGTCTCTCACATTGGTCTTGCATATCTGCTCTTTCTCCTGCTATTCTCATGTGTTGGGCTTATCCTATCTATAAATCATTCTGTCAAATCTTTCTCTGATTTGTCACTTTGTCTGCTCCTCAACTAGATGTCACTTTCAAATATGGAACTTCCTTCTATAAACTAAACTTATGTTCATTTTTAGGTGTTAAAGGGAGGTACTAAAGGCATGTCTATATATCAGCCTGATCACACTGTAATTCAGGATGTGTCTGCATTCATGCTGGACTATATTTTTGGATGTAATCCCTTGCCAAAGCAACCATGTTGCTGGACTAAAATACCTCTTCACTTAAAATCTATTAACTTTATTTCTAGAAGATCTGAAACATACTTCTGACTTATGCATGCAATAAGCATACATTTCAGCCACATGTATTTAAATCATCTATACACATAAACTAAAATTAAACCTTTAAAAACATATTTGATCAGATTTTTAAAATATGGCTTATATTTTTTAAGATTATAATGCAACAACATCACTTATTCCTTCCCTTTCCTACCTCCAAGCCCACCCATATACTTGTCATTGAACATTTTATTGTTCATTCCCTCTTTTCAATTAATTTTTAAATGCATATATGTACATACATATATTCATAAATATATAAATAAAAACTTCATTTTATATAACATAGTGTATGGTTTTATTCCTGACAATTGGTAGTGGATAATAAAATTGGGGAGTTCTTCCCCACATATGTGGATTAAAAAGTTCATCAAAATATTTAATCCTATTTTTATACTTATTCTTGGGAATTTCGCACTTAACTATAATACTCTTAACATATTAAACAAAACCATATAATAAACTGCTAAATTATATTTTTGTGCTTTTAATATAATATCTGATTACTTTATAAAGAAATGTTGTTTACTTAGGTTGTATTTTAAGTCCTGAATGTTTCATTGATCTCACTGTCCTATCCATTGAGAGAGTATCATGGTAAATCATGGAGCAATGGGAAACATGCTTTTACAGACAAAACAATTAAAGAATATAAGAAGGAGAAATTCTAATTGCTGACTCTTTGTATAATAACTTCCTCTGTGTACAATAGCAAGTGTGCAGTTGCATTAATCTAATTCAAAAGAAGTTTTATGACCAAATTATCATCTACTACCCATACTTACCTTAAAGTATCCACTACATTAACATGCTGATATATGTATATATATATATATATATGCACAAGCACATGCACATATGTATATACATACATACTAAGTTTGGCCTAATAATGCTTGTATTCAAATGCTAATTTGTATTCCCCAAATTGTTTGAAGTATAAATTCCACACATAATACACTGAGAGACCCATTCTCCAGTTAGTTATGATTGGTAAATAAAGATGCCAGCAACTAATAGCTGGGTAGAAGAGACATAGTTGGGGTTGAGAATTCCTGGTCATGGGACCAGGTGGAAAAGAAAAAAGGACATCCAATAAGCTGGGAGAGTGTGGAGGAGAGGAGAGACACCATTCCTGAGAAGAGTGCAAGACACAGAAACATGGCCACCATGTGAAGGAGCCAGGAGAGCATGGCCCAAAGTGCAACCAGTTGGGAAGCCCTCTAGGTCCAGAGCAGTCAAGATAGAATATAGAGTTTAGTAAGTAATAACTGGGGACTATTGGTAGACACTGGATTAACTATGTATAGGTTAGGGAGTGGCTCAGCCATTGAGCTAATTATGGCATATTAAAATGTAAAGGCTGTGTGTCTTTCATTTGAGACCATAAACCCTGACACAGGTAGCGAATGTGACAAAAGGATTCATTTATTAAATATTTAAATATGCATGCACATATTTGTATATATATGTGTGTGTGTGTGTGTGTGTGTGTGTATTGTATATATCAGAGTCCTGAAACTAATTACCTGTCAACAAGAAATACAATCAGCCGAGATATTAAATCTTAAAGTTGTGCTTTCTTCAGAAATCTAGTGATCTGAAAAGTCAATTAACAGCTTTTGAGGAAAAAAAAGAAACAAAGCTATGTTTCATTCTGCCAGTGTATATTAGATGGTAAAAATGTGGTGGAACAAAGGTCTATCATTCATCCACATCTCAGTCTTGCCTGTCTGATTAGGTGGCTATTTACATTTATGAGAATTATTTTGTCTGTTTCTCTATTAATTATTATTCATTTATTCATTTGATGCACAGTAATGTCATCATTTTCAATATTATTATTTTGTCTATTAGTCATTTGTTTAGTTATAGACAATTTTATAACAAATACAAATGCATGTCTTTATATGCACACACAAGTATGTGTATGTGAAGTCATGAACATACCCAGGCGCACACACACACACACACAAACTTATCCCCTTCTTACTCATGATGATCTCTTTTTTCCTGACTTGAATTCCTTTTTATTTGTCCATGTCTTTTAGGGTTGCTTACAGGGGCATAGATGAGGAGTTAACAAAATATAGAAAATTTATGTAGCCACACCAGTGACAAAGGTGTATCTTCTTCATCCAGCAACTATTAAGAGCCTATAAATATTCAGAGTGTGATGGGATCTCTTTAGCCATTCATCTAGCTATGATAACTATGTGTCCAATCTTTCTTTTTAGAAGAACTTCCTCTAGTTTCTTTGTAAATAATTTGATTAAAATATTCTTCTTAAAACTCTTGCTATTAAATTATTTTACTGAACAAAATAAGAGATTTCTGATTGATTGGAGATGATGGCAGTTGAACATAGGTCTGGGCATTAAAATTGTTTAGTATGACATTATTCATTGAGAAAGTTTGATAATGTCCCATGTGAGAAAAATTTCAGGAGATATAATATGCTGATTTTTTGTGATATGTAGTAATTTTTTCTGAAGGAAAGATATTAAAGTTTCAGTTTTAGTTTGTCCTTACTAAAATTTAGGTATGAATTGTTAATATTTTGTCAAATATTTTTTCATTCTTGTTAATATATGGAGTATATCTTCAAAATTTTCGGCATCACATTGTTAGTAAGTTTAAAGTTCATGAAATTTCAATCACAGACATCCTGATACAGATATTAAAAGAATATACTGAAAGTCATATATGATATCAGATGTACTAATAATACAATTGGATTAGAGCAGATCTTAAAAAGGTGATTGCAAAAAATAGTTTTATTTACTCTCTAAATTTAGTAATTTTGAATGATTATAACAAAATAAAAGTATTTAATGAAGGAATACTTCATACTAGCTTCTGGAACGAGGCAAAATTCTTCACTCTTTCAACGCAGGTACTTAGTTTCAGGTTTTAAGATAATTACATATGCTTTTAAAATACACCTTTAGTATGCAAATTATGGTGATATGAATTAGACATTTGAATGATATTACTACAATGAGAGTTAACACTAACTTTAATAGAAAAGTTCTAATAAATTTAATTTAGAAATATGAAATCAGCAAAGTAAAGTAATATTTATTACAAGATAATGATATGTTTAAATTTTATTAAATTTTTTTCCAGAGACATCACCTTTCTCAAAGTATATATCTTTAGATACAGATGAATTTAGGAATATGAGAGCAATAAAATTAATAGATCATTATCATGCAAAACTTAGCATAGGATGTACTGAAGTAGTCAATTTTCTCATTAAAATGCATATCTACTTAACAAAAACAAAAGATAAAATGCTTTTAAATGAAAAGACATTTCATTAGAGGAGAAAATAAGCTACTAATAGATATCAAAACAATAAAGGTGGCCTGAGGTTCAGTGGTAGAATAAATTGTTAAAAATAGCTTCAAAATAATAAAGGCAATGGATTAAGAATATCTAAACATGAAGATTTATAAATTGGGCCACAAACTCTATAATTTAGGAGAAAATATATTCTCTGAAACAGTATTTTAATAATATGAAAATATAAAAATCAGCAAAGGATAAGCTGTTCAGTAAAGAAGTATGTTCTATAATTTATGAAATGTATGAACATTGCCTATTGGAAGTAAAATAATGTAATTTTATATTATAATGAAATATATTGTTTTAATGTTACACTGTCATATATATTTTGATATGCTTATAATGACAGAGTTAATGAAAAGAATACTTCATAATGAAATACACAAAATTTTACAATAACATATAATTAAAATGCAAAAAAGAGCATGTGCTTATTAAAACGTAAGGAAATACAATATTTACAATATTTGTATCTAGGACACAGTATATATAGTTGAGCATAATATATAATTAAAAGAAAATATTGCAAAACATAGTGTATATGCAATGTTAATGAGAAAATAAATTTACAAGCAGTATGCATGTATAAATATTTCTATGTGTGCAATTAAATATGAATGAATTTGGTAATGTCAGTTATTTCTGGGAAATTTTTAATTTGGAATAAGAGTATGGGTAAAGAAATCACTGATATATATGTAATACTCTTTCATCATATTCACCACAAACACCCCTCTTCTTGCATTTAACCCTGTTTTAATTGTTCAATAGTGGAGTGTATTATTAGCATCTACCAGACCCTGACTTCTACCTCCATAACCTCAGAGAACAACAACAAAACAATTGTTCTTGATTGTATTATATAATGATTATGGAAATTGTTCCATCACAACTGATAACATTTTTTTTTGCTTTATCTTATACATAGACATGCTCTCTGTGCCATATTGGATGAATAATGTGTATACAAACATCATGATTTTTCATTAATTCTATGAATAATATTGCCTTTCACAATTATAAATGCATAATATATAGTCATACTGCTCTTTTTAATAATAATGACAAGAATCTCTGAGTAGATCAGATGTAATCATAGCCAACATACATATATATGTATATAATCCATTATGTTTGCCACTCACGAAAATATAAAACTTTAAATACTAAAGATTGTATTTTAAAAGATTTATTTTTAATTATGTATACATGTATGTGTGTGTGTGTGTATGTGTGTGTGTGTGTATGTGTGTGTGTATGTGAATATTTTACCCATAGTTATGTATTTACACTGGCATGTTTGTGTGTGTGTCCAACCTAGTATCTACAGAGTTTAGAAAATGGTCACTAGTTCCCTTTACACTTGAAATTTTTTCATATTTTTTTCAATTTTTATTAGATATTTTCCTCATTTACATTTCAAATGCTATCCTGAAAGTCCCCTATACCCTCCACCATCCCCCGCCTGGCTCCCCTACTCACCCACTCCCACATCTTGGCCATGGCATTCCCCTGTACTGGGGCATATAATGTTTGCATGACCAAGGGGCCTCTCTTCCCAATGATGGCCAACTAGGCCATCTTCTGCAACATACGCAGCTAGAGACATGAGCTCTGGGGGTACTGGTGAGTTCATAATGTTCTTCTGCCTATAGTGTTGGAGACCCCTTCAGCTCCTTGGGTACTTTTTCTAGCTCCTCTATTGGGAACCCTGTGTTCCATCTAATAGCTGATGGTGAGCATCCACTTCTGTGTTTGCCAGGCACTGGCATAGCCTCACATGAGACCCAAGATACAATTTGCAAAATACATAAAACTCAAGAAGAATGAAGACCAAATTGTGAACACTTCGCCACTTCTTAGAATTAGGAACAAAGCACACATCAAGTGTGGAGCTGAGACAAAAGGATGGACCAATCAGTGACTGCTGTAGCCGGGGATCCATCCCATAATCAGCCACCAAACACAGACACTATTGCATATGCCAGCAAGATATTACTGAAAGGGCCCTGATATAGCTTGAATTTTAAATGATTGCAAGCCACCATACATTGCTAGGAATTAAACCTGGAAGAAAAGAAAGTCCTTTTAACCATTTTCTAACCCTTTACACTTTGCATTTAAAGATATTTGTTTTCCTTCTTAATTTTCCAAATCTAAAATTGCTGTTTCTAAAAATAGATAAACATATGAAAATTAAATTGAGTTTCTGAAATTTCTGGCATCACTGCATCTATGATAAAGCATTTACAAATTATGGTTTCATTATTCAGCTTTGGTTTTTACCTTAGGTGCTGCAAATGTTCAGGAGGTATTAAGTCAGAAAAGCAAGACACATAAAACTTATTTCTGTACTTATAAGATCATGAGCACAACTAAAACAACTACATTGTGATTAATCACATTTCATACCCACATGTTCCAAATATCACTGAAGGTAGAACTAGATTCAACACTATAATTTTGAGGTATATATCCAAACCATAGATATTTTGGTATATAAATTATACTTTTTCCATTTTTTTTACTTTGTTACTTGTAATTTCACTATTGTTTATACATTTACATGTTAAATGTATCTATTGCATCAGCAATAATAATTTATTAAAATTATTTTCTACAATGTATTTGGATGGAATTCTTCCCCTCTCCCAAGTCCTCCAAACTCTCCTATCTCCTTGATTGTCACTTTGTGTTTTTTCTCAATTATTTATCTATTTCTCAAAATAAGCTCTACAAAATACAAAAACAAAACAAAATAAAAATAATTCAAGTTGAAAAAAGAACCACAAACACCAACACAAAATAAAAAGAAAATGAAAAACAAAATCCTACAAACAAAAGCTCTCCAAAGTGAAGTTCATCTGATGTTAGTCAAATTTGAAAGTTTGTTTGGATTATTTCTTTTGTTTTCATTACACTTATGTGTTCTACTAACAAAGAAATGGTTTTCTAACTCCAGAATACATATTTCTCTTGTACAAATTTTAGTATTTTAGAACTCAATTCATTTCTTTGACCATCACTAATATATTAATAATTGTTTCATTCTTCAATCTAAAAATGTATAATGCACACATATTTTATTCCCTTAGATTTGAATCTGAAGTCTTTGAGAATTCTATTTCTCGGTTTCTTTAAATGTCCTGGAATAGGTAGCCAAAACATGTTTTTTTCTTATATTTTCCTTAATATATTTTGAAAGAGATCAAGAATTACAGAGGCAAGTAGCACCAAGAGAATACCAATAGAATTTCACGGTTTGAAGATACCATAGAAGATATTGACACAATTAGATACAAAGAGAACAATAAAAAGATTCAACAAAATTAAGAGATGGTTCTTTGTGAAAATCAACAAGATAATCCCTTAGCCAAACTAACTGCAGGGTACAGAGACAGTATCCAACGTAACAAAATCAGAAATGAAAAGGGAGACATAACAACAGAACCTGAGGAAATACAAAAAAAAGTAATCATATCTTACCAAAAAGCCTATACTCAGCAAAGCTGGAAAATTTAGATGACATGGATGTTTTTTCTAGACAGACACCATGTACCAAAGTTAAATAAGGAACATTAAAACTATATAAATGGTCCTATAACCTATAAGAATATAGACGCTGACATTAAAAGTCTCCCAACCAAAAAATTCCCAGGACCAGAAGATTTTAGTGCAGAATTCTATCAAGCATTCTCGGAAGAAAATACCAACACTCCCCAAACAATTCCACAAGATAGAAACAAAAGGAGCACTATCAGATTCATTCAATGAATCTATAGTTTCTCTGGTACCTAAACCACACAAAGACCCAACCAAGAAAGAGAACTTCAGACCAAATTAGCTTAAGACTGTTGATGCAAAAATCCTCATCAAAATTCTTGCAAAATGAATCTAAGAACACATCAAAATGATCATTTACCATGATCAAATAATCTTTATTCCAGGGATGGTTCAATATTCAGAAATCCATCAATGAAATCCACTATAAAAACAAACTCAAAAATCACATGATCATCTCATTAGATGCTGAAAAATCCTTTGACAAAATTCAACACCCCCTCATGCTAAGTCTTGGAGAGATCAGGAATTCAAGGCATATACCTAAACATAATCAATTCAACATATAACAAACCAAAAGCCAACCTCAAATTAAAAATGTAGAGAAACTTGAAAGAATCCCACTGAAATCAGGGACAAGAAAGTTCTGCCTGTTGCCTCCCTATTTATTCAACATAGTACTCAAAGTTCTAGCTAGAGCAATAAGACAAAAAAGGAGGTCAAAGGATAAGATTAGAATGGAAGAAGCCAAGGTATCACTATTTGTGGATGACAGCTGATAGACAACTTCAGCAAAGTCAGTGAATATAAAGTTAACTCAAACAAATCAGTAGCATTCCTCTATACAAAGGCAAAAGTCACAATCATTAGGAAAAATCGTCAACACACAGATTGGAAAAAAAAATCTTTATTAACACTATATCCAATCGATTGTTACTATATAAAGAAGTCAAGAACTTAACCTCTACAGAGCAAAATAACCCAGTTAAAGAATGGAGTTTAGAGAACAGGTGGGGTAGTGGGTGTGGTGTGAGAGTGAAGCAGGTAGAGGATGGATGGGGAAGGTGGGGAATAGAATATGGAGTATAAAAACAAATTAATTTTTAAAAAATGGGCTACAGAGCTAAGCAGATAATTCTAAATTGAGGAAGCTTGAATGGCTGAAAAGCACCAGAAGAAACATTCTAGATCCTTAGTCATCAGGGAAATGAAAATCAAAATGACCCTGTGATTTCACCTTATACCAGTCAGTCAGAATGGCTAATATCAAAATTCAGTTGACAGCAGATGCTTGCAAGAATTTTGAGAAAGAGGAACACTCCTCCATTGCTGGATGGATTGCAAGCTGGTGCAACCACTTTCAAAATAAATCTGTCAGTTTCTGAAAAGTTTGGAAATAGTTCTACCTGAAGACTCAGCTGTATCAGTCCTGAACCTATACACAAAAGATGTTCTACAACATCAAAAGGATAGGCTCCACCATGTTTATAGCAGCCTTACTTATAATAGCCAAGAGCTGGAAACAACCAAGATATCTCTCAACAGAGGAATGAATAAAGAAAATGTATTACATTTACACAGTGGAGTACTAGTCAAGTATTAAAAACAATGACTTCATGAAATTTGCAGGCAAATGGATAAACATAGACAATATCATCACAAGTGACTAACCCAGTCAGAAAAGATCATATAAGTTATATACTCACAGATGAGTGGATATTAGGCAAAAAGCTCAGAATACCCATGATACAACTCACAAACTATATGAAGTTAATAATAAGAAAGGCCCAAATATGGATGCTTCAATTCCACTTAGCAGGGTAACAAAATAATCATGGAAAGCAGAGAGAGGTTGACCTGGGTGGGAGAAGGGAGGGTAAGGGAGAAGGAGGGAAGAATCATGTATTGGCAGAGATAGGAGAAAAACCCAGATGGCCAAGAGATTGAATAGAAATATGCAGCAGTGTGGGGTAGGGGAGAGGGGGGCACTAGAATCTCCCAGACACCAGGGAAGTGAGAGACTCCTAGCACCCAATGAGGATGAAATTAGCTGAAATTCCCAACAGTGGGGACATTGAAACTGAAGAGACCACCTCCTGAAAAAGACCATGGCCCCCACTTGAGCGACGGTGCCACTAACCCCTCTAAAATCTTTTGACCAAGAATTGTTCTGTCTAAAGGAAATACAGGGATAAAAATTGAGCAGAGACTGAAGGAAAGATCATGCAGTGACTGGCCCAACTTGGGTCTCATCCTATGCACAGAAATCAAACTGCAACACTATTGCTGATGCTAAGATGTTCTTGCAAACAGAAGCTATCATGGCTGTCCTCTGAGAGGCTCTACCAGCACCTGACTGAGAAAGATGCAGATATGAGCCGGGGAACCCCTATGGAAGAGTTAGGGGACATAGTGAAGGAGCTGAAGGGGACTGCAACCATAGGAAGAACAAAATTATCAACTAACAGGACCCCTCAGAGGTCCCATAGACCAAGCTGCCAACCAAAGAGGCTGGTTCACAGCTCCTACTACATATGTAGACTTCTCTGATTACAGTGAGAGGTGATGTGCTTGGTCCTGTGAAATCTTGATGTCCCAGGGAAGGGAGATGCTAGAGAGGTAAGGTAGGAGTGTGTGGGTGGGGATAAACCCTTTTAGAGGTGAAGGGGGTGGAGAATGTGGTGAGGGCTCACTGAGGGGCTACCAGGAAGGAGAATATATATATATATATCACTGTTTCCTGTTTCTGAACTCCTCCAAGAACCTCCATACTTCCCTACCTATAGAAATTCATGTTCTTTTTACCTCTCAAAAAATATCCGAATCAGAAATGTGAAAAGTCAACACACAGACAAAGAAATTTAGAACACAGGAAGACAAATACTACTCAAGCAAGTCCCCCCCAATACACACACACACACACACACACACACACACACACACACACACACACACACACACACACAATGTAAGTTTCATGTTGACTATTCAGCATGGTTGGGAGAAGGGATAGAACTAAGGTGTGGTTGATATATACAAGAGCCAGTAGTGTTCAATGACTCTAAGCAAACAGAGTTTTTTGAGAATCAACAGGACTGATATACATATGAAATCAAAGAGACTGTGACAACATACAGAAGAGTTGCATAAATTTAGGCCAGACAAAATCTTAACATGTGGGAGGTCAAAAGGTTACAAAGTCTCTACCTTAACCCAGAAGCTAGTTTGCAACTGATATCTGCTATGGCAAAGAAAAATCAAGAGATTTTTTTTTTTTTTTCTGAATAGCAGTAGCTTTCTTCAGCAGACTTGCGTTTGAGTCTAAATACTTTAATTCAAGGCCTAATGATCATCAGCATAATAAACATTACTGATTCTTTGTTTCCTTGCATATAATGTGGGGATAAGTCTTTCCAGCCCTCTATTTCTTGGGTTCTTATAGGCCTATAATTTACCTAATTAAATGCATTTGATAGTATTGCAACTTCTCAAAAAAGTTGTTATTTCTACACCTCATAAAAATAATGATAATAGAATCAATCTGCATATTTTATTTTATTCATTGATACATAAGATAAAAAGAAAGTTATTCTTTCTATGCCTCCGAAGATGGGTATTAGTGACAGAGAAGGCAGAATTGTGAAAACATATTTTCTCAAGAAGCTTTCATCATAGCTAAACCATTAGACCAGGAAAGGAAAAGCTATGTCTAACCTATGACACACAGAGGGATTTGTGTTCACAGAGTAGAATATGGAGCCTTTTAAGAAGAGGGATCTGAAGAGAAATGTTCAAAGACCAAAGCATAGCATGAACTGTTTTATATTAGTCCATTTTCTAAGAGGAAAAATGAACAATAGGGAATATGTATTATCAGTGTGCATTTGCAGAGTCACTTTGCCTATTTTATTTTATGAATATTTTTAGTATTATATGCTATACAGTTTTGACTTTCAATGGTCATTTTATTTAAAAAACACTGTTTACTATGCTAGGATTTATTGTCTTTTTAAAAAAGTAAACTGAATCACAAAATTATCAAGAATGTTTCTAAAGTGTTAACACTTCAATGTGGCAGGAATATAACATATAATATGGAATCACTTAAAATTGAACTCTCATATCAATGAATACTGGAGGAATAGAATAAAATATTACTGTTGAGGTTACCTAAGAATCCAATGTTAAATAAAATATTGTTAATTACCAAATGTGTTTTTTATTTCTTCTGTTTTTGTGGTTGTTGTTTTGTTTTGTTTTGTTTTTATAGTCCAGTCATTGCCCCTCTCCTGGTAGGCCCTTAGGCAGTTCCTTATCCATTCCTCCTCTCCCCTGTCTCCAAGAGGATTTTCCTCCCACCCTAAATTTCCCCATTTCCTGAGGCCCCAAGTCTCTCTAGAGTTAGGCACATTTTCTCTCATTAAGGCCAGACCAGGCAGTCCTGTGCTGTATATGTGTAGTGCAAACCTGTTAGTGCATGCTGTCTGGTTGGTGGCTTAGTGTCTGAGAGATCTCATGGGTACTCCTTAGTTGAGACTGCTGATCTTACAGTGAGAATGCCTTCCTCCTCAGTTTCTTCCACCCTTTCCCTATTTCAACCACACATCTTATAAGACAAAGAAAAAAATCTGACTTTTCTAACAGTTTTTAGCATACACAATGAATATAATAAGGAAAATTATTTGCTCTCTGATAATCAAAATGCATATTTCACTGAAATAGTATAATTTCCATTCATTTTTTTGTCCCATGGCAATCCTATGATGAGTGATCAAAGCTACAGAAAACAACATTTTCTTTTCCTTTTTAAAAAATGTATATGTTTGTTTACACCCCAAACACTGCTCAAACCCATGGTCTGTCCTTAGTCCTTCACTAAGTATTTTCTCCCCATTCTTCCTCCTGGCTTTGTTGGTAGAGCAGTTTCCTATGCAAAAAGTTACTATTGCAGTAATTTTTAGGCTAAATTCAAATATTGGAATAAATATCACATGGATTGCATTAATGACATGATAAAGATTTATTTCATGTTACCTAAGAGTAAACTTGTAATATTCCATTAGACTTCCCTCCTTTTTTTTTTTTTTTTTTTTTTTTTTTTTTTTTTTTTTTTTTTTTTTTTTTTTTTTTTTTTTTTTTTTTTTTTTTTTTTTTTTTTTTTTTTTTTTTTTTTTTTTTTTTTTTTTTGAGACAGGGTTTCTCTGTATAGCCCTGGCTGTCCTGGAACTCACTTTGGAGACCAGGCTGGCCTCAAACTCAGAAATTCGCCTGCCTCTGCCTTCCGAGTGTTGGGATTAAGGGCATGCACCACCACACCCGGCTAGAGTTCCCTCTTTTAATTCTCATGAATGAGAACACTTTGGACATAAATAAGTAGGAACATTTAATATTATAGACTTGTGAATTAGAATCAATTGGAAGCCAATAAAAAATAAATTACTGTCAAAAATGTAGATAAATAAGTGATAGAGTGTGTTCCTTTTCCTGAAAGAACTGAAAACAATGGATGAACATTATAATACTATCTTATTGTGGGTTAAAATAAAATGTCATATGAGTCTTTACAATAAATTATCTTTAAAATCAGTTATAATATGATTGACATCTAAATTCTAAATATTCTAAAATCAAAGATGTGAAACTCTATGAAAAATGGCTGAATATATAGTGATTCAAATTTATTACAATTTGAAGTGACAGAATTAAAATAGAACCTTTTCCTACTATTTTCCTTTCTGATCAAAATGAAACACAACTATATGTTTGTATTGTGCCTATCTGGACTGCAGGATCTATGTTCTTCACATTCCTTTTACATGCATAATTGCCTATATACTACACAGGTCACCAGAAATATTTTGCACAAGATTTGAAGGCAGAGGGAAACAGAAACTTTTTATTCTATGTTCAGATCTTGTCAATACATAGGACCTGGTTTCTTTTAATATTTTTTGTTTTCTGTCTCTTGGCCTGTCTAGTTAGTATATGGCAAAATATCAGGTCCACAGGTACTCCAGGGAATTGTTTCATTAAGTGTCTCTCAGTGTGCTAAAATTATTTGCTTATCTCTGTGATGAGGGATATCCACATGTAGTATAAGGTACCCAATAGCAACACTGACAATTTCAAGGCAGTGTGTAAGCATTTTATATTCATGTTTCCATCCATCCTTAGGGGATCCCAATGTTACTGAATTTTTAAGTTTCCCATTATTACAATCACTGCACTTCCAACTTTCTTTCATTCCAGACTTTGTGTTCTAGCATTAGACATGAAAATATAATAACATTTTCACATACTTTCCATTATATTGGAGTAAATATTTTTAATCTTATGATGTGTATATATTACCATATCAGATTTATATTATATACCAGTAAGACTTTCAGTAGTTCAAGAGTTCATGTTATAATTTTGCTCATCAATGACATACATTGACTTAAATATATACAGAGTATTATATGATGAGAAGCATATGAAATGTACATTATCATGAACCTACTATCATGAAATTTTAACCAAAGGGTTTATATGTTATTTCTGTGTGTACAGAAATCGATATTACAGGCACAGTTGGGCTCATGTACTACTTCTAGTATTTATTATTCAGTAGCATAGGTATATTTTTATTTGTCTTTCATTCTAAGAATTTTCTGGTACACAAATATTTACCTCCTTAGCTACCAGTGGAAATGTTTTAAATTAAAAAATTGATTCCACCCTAGGTATACATATGTAACAAATTTCTGTTTGATTATAAGATGAATATACTTCTGGCTGGTTGAATAAGTCAGTGATTCAGCACTAAATCTAGCTTTTTAGCTGTCAAAATTAAACACAGGTGCACATGTGGAAAGCTCAGACATATACTCAGTCACATATTATGCAGGCATATTTTTCATAAGCACATTTATCTACCCAGCTTTTATATAATAAATTTTAAAATACTTGTCAATAGAAAATATAGTAGTAGTGTTAATTTCCTAGATCCCTACTGAGTGATAAGATTTCATCCTTAATGACACACAGTTCCTCTTCTTGGCTCAAATGATACAACAAACAAGAGAACTAGCTGTTTCACAAAGATTAGAAATTATAATTTCCCAATTTTGTAAACTATAGTTTTAGCATGACATTACTTGAGAATAGGCTATGATGAACTCTCAATATCTATGTAACTTCTTTACTTTTTAATTTTATTTTTCCCTTTAATATTGCACAAGGGTTTTCTTGTGTGAATATGCTTTATGCCCACTTTCATGAGACTTGAAAGTCTCGTGATGAAGCATTTGTCTTCATGAAATCTTTTAGCCTTTAATGTTAATAGTACTTACAACCAGGAGAATTAAGATTAACTCTTCCTTCCTCTACTGTCAAGATGGCCACAGTTTAATAAGTGTAATAGATGAACTGATTTTGCTGTTTTGCCTGTCTTAATCACTATATTTCTCATAGACTTGGTAATAAGATACTTATGGAGAATTTCTCCCTGGGTTTATTCAATTTTTATAAGTTTACTTATTGTCTCCCACTGTATTTAAACATTCATAAGTCATCATGTCTCAGATGTACTAATATATCTTTTCTCTATATTAGCATTAGTTTCTCATGAAAATTTTCTTCAAAAGTAAGAGAGATATTTGTAAAACTCTATTCTAATGCTCATGCTACTTTAAGCCTTTAATTTCAATATATATCGATATGATTCATAATTGTGTTGGATTTTGGTCAAGCATCAGTATAATCAAAGTGCAAATTGACCATCTTTTATCAAATTTAAGAAGATGTTTTGATTATACATGATTCTCATGGCTAGCATAAAATGTACCATATTGTAAGTGATTAATGTTTAACTTATCTGATCTTAAATAGAAAGACTATGGCTTAAATGCTTATCTCATATTTGTTTTCATTTAGCTTTCATTTTTTCTCATCAGTTGACATGGTAAACAAATATCTACTTCAAATAAGAACTGGTTCTTCAAATCTAATGATTATACTCTGTTTTAAGAATTGTATAAAGTTATGTTTTATAGAAAATAATAAGAAATAATTCTTTGGGAATTTTGTGTTTTCTTATTCTACTATAAATAATTTTATAGATGGTGTTGCTAATACAACAAATATTTATCTCTAATGTGTCAAAATACTGGAAATTAAAATCATGGATCCACCATATCTAACAGATGAAAGTCTCCTTGATGTTGTAGACCACTAAATTCTAGATTTATCACTCAAAAAAGCTTTTTTCAATTTCTATTCAAATGGCAATAACTACATCCAGTATGGTTCTATCAATGTCTAAGTAATATCCCCAAAGTTTCAATTCTCAGTACATTGGAATTTACATTATAACACATACATTTTTTTTAGGAATGCACAGAGTTACTTGTAATATCACATCTAGTAAATATGATATATAGAATATATAAATCACTTTGCAAAATACAGATGGATATTACATCAAGCAATATATGGCAGATTCAGTATATTTTTTGCATGGCTTCTTTCATATACAGAAACTACATAAAATGTCTTAGTGGGACATAGAGCAAAAGAGAGATAATTTTGTTTCTGAAATCAAATGGGGATGAGGCATAGACAGAAACAAGTGTATAAGGGTATAGTAGTTGTATTCACAGTCTGGTTGCAATTAATGGTTAATTGGACTTATGGCATGATCACCAGGAATTAAATCATGCCTGGTAATGGAAATGTATGGTCATCTGTCTTAGTAGTCTTAGTAGAGAAGCTTCATTTGCCTTAACTCGTGCATTCCAAATTACATTATAAAAGATAACTCTTTTTAAAAACCTTTAAAAATAAATTTTCTCCTTTTTTCCATTCTTCTCTCATAAAATAATTCCCAGCTGTAGTTTCCCCTTTCTGTATTCCTTCCATTCTTTACCTGACCCACTTTCCAATCCCCTGAGATCTACTTGTCCTCTATTTTCCTTCAGAATAGTGCAGGATCCCAGTTACATCTACTGGAAACAGCATAACAAGTCACAATAAGTTTAGGCACAAACCCTCATTTCAAAGTTAGATAAGCAGCAAAACGTTGGGTCCTGTTTGTGTAGACAGTCTGATAGCCTATGTCTTTTTATTGGAATTGAGACCATTGATATTAAAAGATATTAAGGAAGAGTAATTGTTGTTTCCTGTCATTTTTGTTTTTAGAGTTGGGATTCTGTTCTTGTGGCTGTCTTCTTTTAGGTTTGTTGAAGGATTACTTTCTTGCTTTTTCTAGGGCATATTTTCCGTCTTTGTATTGATGTTTTTCTGTTATTATCCTTTGAAGGGCTGGATTCGTGGAAAGATATTGTGTGAATTTGAATTTGTCATGGAATACTTTGGTTTCTCCGTCTATGGTAAATGAGAGTTTTGCTGGGTACAGTAGCCTGGGCTGGCATTTGTGTTCTCTTAGTGTCTGTATAATCTCTGTCCATGATCTTGGCTTTCATAGTCTCTGGTGAGAAGTCTGGAGTAATTCTATAGCTCTCTTACCCAAATTCCTCCTAGAGAGAGAGCTGATCTCCCAGGAGTGTTGATACACCTGTGAACACACGTAAGACCACAACTTCTGCTCTGAGCAGCATGCCCAGAGCCCTCAGGACAGGAGGAGCAGCCTGGGAAAGAATATTTCTGGTTTCCATCTATACCTGGAACTGTCCTTATGCCAAAGCTCTCCTTACCCAAATTCCTCCTAGAGAGAACTGGTATCCCAGGAGTACAGACACAGAGGCTGAGAGGAAGGACAAGCCACAGTCAGAGACAGCAAGACTAGAGAACACAAGAGATAACCACATGGAAAGAGGCAAGGACAAGAACATAAGCAACAGAAACCAAGGCATCATCAGGACCCAGTTCTCCCACCACAGCAAGCCCTGGATACGCCAACACACTAGAAAAGCACGATTGAAATTTGAAATCAAATCTCATGATGATGACAGAGGACTTCAAGAAGGACATAAATAACTCCCTTAAAGAAATACAGTGGACAGTGGTGATGCATGCCTTTAATCCCAGCACCTGGGAGGCAGAGGCAGGCAGATTTCTGAGTTTGAGGCTAGCCTGATCTACAGAGGGAGTTCCAGGACATCCACAGCTATACAAGAAAATCTATACAGAAAAGCTATACAGAGAAAATCTGTCTTGAAAAAACAGAAACAAACAAACAAAGAAAAAAAGGAATACAGGATAACACAGGTAAACAGGTAGAATCCCTTAAAGAGGATACACAAAAATACCTTAAAGAATTACAGGAAAACACAACCATACAGGTGAAGGAATTGAACAAAGCCATATTGGATCTAAATATGGAAATAGAAACAATAAAGAAATCACTAAAAATGACAATTCCAGAGATAGAAAATCTAGAAAAGAGATCAGGAGTCATATATGCAAGCATCACCAACAGAAAACATGAGATAGAAGAGAGAATCTCAGGTGCAGAAGATACCATAGAAAACATTGACAAGACAGTCAAAGAAAAAAATACAAAAAGATCCTTACCCAAAACATCCAGGAAATCCAGGACACAATGAGAAGACCACTCCTAAGGATAATGTACCCATAGAAGAGAGTGAAAATTTCCAACTTAAAGTGCCAGTAAAAATCTTTAACAAAATAACAGAAAAAATCTTTCCTACCTAAAGAATGAGAAGCCCATAAACTTACAAGAAGCCTATAGCACTCCACATAATAGTCAAATGCACAAAACAAAACAAAACAAAACAAAAGAATATTAAAAGAAGTAAGGGGAGAAGGTCAAGTAACATATAAAGGCAGACTTCTCAACAGAGACTATGAAAGCTAGAAAATCCTTGACAGATGCCATACAGACTCTAAGAGAACACAAATGCCAGCCCAGGCTACTATACCTAGCAAAACTCTCAATTACCATAGATGAAGAAACCAAGATATTCCATGACAAAACCAAAACTTGAATGACTGAGAAGCACATCCTTAGTCACCGGGAAATGCAAACCAAAACAACCTTAAGATTACACTTCACATCAGTCAGAATAGTTAAGATAAAAAATTGAGTTGACAGCAGATGCAGGCAAGGATGTGGGGAATGATAAATACTCATCCATTGTTCATGGGATTGCAAGCTGTTACAACCACTCTGGTAATCAGTCTGGTGGTTCCTCAGAAAATTGGACATAGTATTACCTGAGGAGTCAGCTATACCACTCCTGGGCATATACCCAGAAGATGCCCCAACAAGTAATATGGACAGATGCTCCACTATGTTCATAGTATACATATTTAAAATTGCCAGAAGCTGGAAAGAACCCAAATGCCCTTCAGTAGAGGAATGGATACAGGAAATGTGGTACAATCGAGTACTACTCAGCTATTAAAAATAATGACTTCATGAAATTCTCAGGCAAATGGAATATGGGATATTTTCTAAATGGATCTAGAAGATATCATCCTGAGTGAGGTAACTCAGTAACAAAAGAACACACATGGTATGTACTAGCTGATAAATAGATATCAGGCAATGTGCTTGGAATACCCATGATAAAATTCATAGACCACATAAAGCTCAAGAGGAAGGAAGACCAAAGAGTGGATGCTTCAGTACTACTTAGAAGGGGGAACAATATAATCAGGATAAGTAGAGGGTGGGATAGACTTGGGAGGAAAAGAAGAGCAGGAAGCATAAAAGAGTGGCAGAATCACTTATGGGAGGAGATAGAAGATATGTACAGCAGGTCAGGAAATTGAACAGATGTTTATTATATGTAAGTACACTGTAGCTGTCTTCAGACACTCCAGAAGAGAGCCCCAGATCTCATTACGGATGGTTGTGAGCCACCATGTGGATGCTGGGATTTGAAATTATCACCTTCGGAAGAGCAGTCGGGTGCTCTGCTCACAGTCAGCTATTAGTTGGAACACAGGACTCCCAAGGAAGGAGCTAGAGAAAGTACCCAAGGAGCTGAAGGAGTCTTCAACCCTATAGGTGGAAGAATAACATGAACTAACTAGTTCCCCCTGAGCTCATGTCTCTAGCTGCATATATGGAAGAAGATGGCCTAGTTGGCCATCATTAGGAAGAGAGGCCCCTTGGTCATGCAGACTTTATATGCCCCAGTACAGGGGAACGCCAGGGCCATTATGTGGGAGGGGGTGGTTTGGGGAGCAGGGCGGGGATCGGGGAGGGTATGGGGACCTTTCTGGATAACACTTGAAATGTAAATGAAGAAAATATCTAATAAAGAAAAAAAAAGATGGTAAGACAAAAAAAAAAAACAAAAACAAAACCAAAAAAGAACAGATGTGTGTAGCAATGGGGGATGGGGAACTAGGGGTAGCAAACAGAAATCCCAGATGCCAGGAAAGCAAGAGCCTTCTATTAACCATGTGGATGACATTAGTTGAAATACCTCACAAAGGGGAGGGAGAACCTTTTGAGACCATTTTCAGAGGTTAGGCATGTCCCCTACTATGTGAATGATAGGACCACCCATGCATCTCCAAAATTTTAACCTCAAATTGCTCCTGTCTAAAGGAAATACAGGGAAAAAGTATCGAACAGAGACTGAAGAAAAGGTCATTCTGGGATTGTCCAACTTGGGGATCCATCCCACTTGCAGAAACCAAACCCAGTCACTATGACTGATGCCAAGAAGTGCTCACTGAGAGGAGCCTGGTATGGCTATCTCCTGATAGGCTCTGCCAGATAGTGACCAATACAAATGCAGATGCTTGCAGCCAACCATTGGCCTGAGCACATGGGCCCCAATGGAAGAGTTAGGGCAAGGATTGAAGCTGCTGAAGGGTAAGGGGTATATGGGATAGTAATTTTGCATAGGGGAAACTAGGAATGGGGATAACATTTGAAGTGTAAACAAATAAAATATCAAACAACAATAATAACAACAACAATGAAGCCCCAGCTACCCTGAAGGAAGTCACTAGTCACTTATCTCTCAACCCAGTCAATGATCAACCCAAAGAAATGGCTCTAGAACTTTCCTGCTGCTGATTGGTTCAGATTGGAATATAGTTTTTTGTAGAATAAATTCTAGAAGCTGATAGTAGGGCAGAAAATGAAAGACAGGACTTCCTGGTAGGAAGAAAGGGACTCTGGGAAGAAGAAAGAAGAAGGGCTTTTCACCAGGAGATGTGAGAGGAGACAGTTGTAACTATAGAACTGGAAGATCTACTGAGTCATATATCAGAACCAGGCTAGGTGGTCAGATAAACTTGGATGAGGTAACTGATAGTCTGCCTAGCCAAGGCCTAAGCTTTGAAATATTAAAAGGTCTCCATGTCATTATTTTTGGTTGGCAGGTCGCCAAGGTCATATAACAAATTATACTTGAAAAATTTCCCGATTTGGCCTTTTGTTTGCATAGAAATATCACAAAATAAAAGGGGCATTTTTATGTCAAAATGTTAAAAAATTAAAACACTATGATTAAAAATTATGAGAGCTAAATAAAGAGCAGCCATGAATTTTAATATCTTAACTCACTACTTCCATTCAGTGTCTCTTTTGATAAGGATATCACTTTATGGTATATTACTATTTGAATTTTTCCTCATTTTTCTATATCCTGTTGTTCAAAATAAATCAAAGCTAAATATCCTTATTTTGTCTTTGTAACATTTTATTTTTGTATATTATTATAAATAAACTATTGCATATTTGTGAAGAACTGATATTTCTATACAAATCAGAGCCCATTCTTCTCTTACAATGTATAATTTTAGATCATTTAAGTCCTACATATGTAACACTAATTATTTTCTTAGGAAAAATCATGTTTTTTTCTGAAAAAAGTGATAAGTATACAGTCCCCATGTATGAAATTCTTAAGAATATTACAAAAACAAAAGTTTAAAGATAAACATCAAATATATTAAATGAATGGAGAAAGTGAATGTGTCTGAAATATTTCTAGGCATCTGCTTCATTACCAGAATGGTGCAAGTTCATAGTATATATATTAAGGTAGATTTGTGTGGTCATGTTTCAGTGTATAAATTTGTCCCATGCGTTAATTTCATAATGATATACTTCCTTGCAATTCATTACATCTCTATATAGAATTACGAGACAACCATCTCTATTTAATTCTAAATATTTCTTCAACAGTATTATTTTATTAAATTTATGAGAATTATCTGTATAGATCAACATGCCCATTTTCTACTTATTAGAGTTTCTACATGTATAAAATATTTACTTATAATTTTCATGTAAATGAGTGCTTTGCCTACATGCATGTATGCGAACCACATGTAGTCCTGGTACTCATGCAGGAAAGAAGACATAGGTTTCCTAGAACTGGAGTTTCCGATGTTTGTGAGCTACTCTGTGGATGCTAAGAATAGAACCTTCATATCTAAACTAATATAGGCTACTGGTTACACATTTAATCAATAATATCCACTAGATTGCAATATGTGTAGTTTCAAAAATTCTGTTTGTTCTAAATTTAAAGCTCATATTTCCATACCTTATGACAAATAAAAACGTGTTTGAAAAATTTAAAAAACTAAATAATCTTACCTTAGTAGGCAAATTATTAAATTGATTTCTATTGTTAATATTTATTTAGATACTACTGCAGTTTTTCATATTTAATAACATTTAATAGACCTAAATTGCATTTTGAATTAGCTAATATGGAACTGTGCTAGTCTTTTTAATGAAAATATTTGCATAAAAATGAAATTAAAAATAAATTGAAAGAGAAAAATGTTAGATTAGAATTTATCTTCATTCTTCATTTTCAATCTAATTATCTTTATTTTCACTACTTAAAAGTTTATTTTTAACTTCTTAAAGAACTATAATTTCAGCTAGAGCTTGACACCAAATCTATACTTTTGCCTATTATTATTTGATTATTTATAGTTAACATTTCTTTGTAGTCACATCCTAGGAGATATAGATGCATCTTTTGTAAGGCACTTTTTGTAAATGCTAGGTTAAAAAGTGAAGAAACAGAAATTATCATTAAGTGCACTCTCAGTCCAGTATATTACATTTAACAGTTCTTATAAGATAAGAAGGACTTCAGGAAAAATTAGAATTTTTTTATACACCACACGCTAACATGTGTGTGTGTTTGCGCACGCGCGCGCGCGCGCACACACACACACACACACACACACACACACACACACATTCCTCTAGCAGCTGAAATTACTGCAGTATATGTACTGTACCTGGTACTTCCTCTTTCTTTTCTCTTCTTTTCTCTTCTTTTCTCTCCCTTTTCCCTTTTCCCTTTTCCCTTTTCCCTTTTCCCCTTTCCCCTTTCCCCTTTCCCCTTTCCCCTTTCCCCTTTTCCCTTTTCCCTTTTCCCTTTTCCCTTTTCCCTTTTCCCTTTTCCCTTTTCCCTTTTCCCTTTTCCCTTTTCCCTTTTCCCTTCCCTTCCCTTCCCTTCCCTTCCCTTCCCTTCCCTTCCCTTCCCTTCCCTTCCCTTCCCTTCCCTTTTCCTCTTTCTTTCTTTCTTTCTTTCTTTCTTTCTTTCTTTCTTTCTTTCTTTCTTTCTTTCTTTCTTTCTTTCTTTCTTTCCTTCCTTCCTTCCTTTCCTTCCTTCCTTTCTTTCTTTCTTTCTAAAATTATTTTTTTATATACATTCTCATTGTTCCCTCCCACTAGGTTGCTACCTCATAGTCCCCTCTCCTATTCTTTTACCCACTTGCTTCTGAGAGGATGCTTCCACCCCCACCAGACCCAATGCTGGGGCATCAAGTCTCTGTAGGATTAAGCTTATCTTCCGTGATTGAGGCCAAACCAGGCAGACATATGTTACATATGTGCCAGAGGTCTCAGACTAGTCTGTGTATGTTCCTAGTTGGTGGCTTAGTCTCTGAGAGCTCTCTAGGATCTGCGTTACTTGATCCTGTTGATGTTACTATGAGGTTGTTCTCCCCTTTAGTTTCTTCCATCCTTCCCCTAACTCAAACATAGAGGTCCCTGACTTCACTCAAATGGTTGGGTGTAAGTATCTGCTTCTGTATCAGTCAGCTGCTAGTAGGGCCTCTCAGTAGATAGCCAAGTAAGGCTCCTATTTGTAATCACATCATATCATAGTAGTGTCAGTATTTGGTATCCCCCCATGAGAGGGATACAAAGTTGAGCTGGTTATTGGACCTCCTTTCTTTTAGCCTGTTCTCCAGTTTTGTCTTTGCAATTCTTTTAAACAGGAACAATTCTGGGTCAGAGTTTTTGGCTGTGGAATGGCAACCCTTTCCCTCCACTTGATAGCTTGTCTTTCTACTGGAGGTAGATTCTACAAGTTCCATTTCCCCACTGATGGGCACTTCACTATATAAACAAACTCAAGGCAAAAAAAAAAATCATCTACTTAGATGTTGAGAAGGTCTTCCACAAGATACAACACCCCTTCATGTTAAAAGTTCTGGAGAATTCAGACATTCATTGCACATACCTAAACATAATAAAACCAATATATAGCGAACAAATAAACAATTTCAAATTAAATGAGACAAAAGAGAAGCAATCCCACTGAAATCTGGAGCAGGATATGGTTGCCCACTCTATCTCTGTCTATTCAATATAGTACACACTTACAGCAGAGGAGTGCCTGGCCTGGCCTCAGTGAGAGAAGGTGCACTTCAATCTCAAGACTTGAGGCTCCAGGTAATGGGGGGGGTCTGGTGGGGTGGGGGTGCAGAGTTGGGGACACCCTCTTAGAGACAGGCCAGGAGGAATGAGATGAGTAGCAGTGAGTGAGCACAGCCCTGGAGGGAGATAATGACTGGGATGTAAATAAAAAAAAGATTAAAGAACCATAATAATATAAGAATAATTTGAAGAAAAACATAATGGCACTTTTTGTACATAGCAGAATTTCTTTGGAAATGAAAAATGATGCTACGTTTTACAGGCAACATTTGTAAAGAAACAGTTTTTTTTTTCTCTGAAAACATGATAAACCATATGAACCCCAGGTCTTCCATGCCCCTAATGATCCATGTCCTACATTTTGTAGAATCCCATGTTACAAAGAGGTATTAAAATTTTAAGTTGATTTTCTAACTGTTATCATATTGTGAGTTTTCTCATTCCTTATATGCTGTTTGTTTCTGATACTCTGGTTAGTAACAGCTTGTGAGTGTTCAGTGCCAGTCTGAGCATTATATTTTTTCTTTTTATTTGATATTTTATTTATTTACCTTTCATATGTTATCCCATTTCCCAGTTTCCCCCAAAATCCTTTTTCCCATCCTCCTTCCAACTGCTTCTATGAGGGTGCTCCCACACCCACCCCACTCACCCACTACTGTCTCTCTGCCTTGGCAATCCTCTACACTGGAGTATCAAGCCTTCACAGAACCATAGGTCTCTCCTTCCATTGATGCCTGACAAGGCCATCCTCTGATACATATGGGGCTGGGGCCATGAGTCGCCCCATGTATACTCTTCGGTTGGTGGTTTAGTCCCTGGGAGCTCTGGGGGTACTGGTTGGTTGTTACTGTTGTTCTTTCCCCTTCAGTTCCTTCAGTCCTTTCTCTAACTCCTCCACCAGGGACCCGGTACTCAGTCCAATTGTTGGCTGTGAGCATCTGACTCTGTATTTGTCAGGCTCTGGCAGAGCCTCTCAGGAGATAGCTATATCATGCTTCTGTCAGCAAGCACTTTTTTGGCAATATTTTAAATATGGGTACTATTGATGAAATGTAGACTTCAGAAAAACCTTCTCTTCATTAGCTGCATCTCTGTGTATACCTTGCAAAAGTTTGAATTGCTTTTATTTCACATTCAGTGCTTGTTAGTCAATAAATCTAGAGGTTTTGCCTTCTCCTTGCTCTATATCTGAAACATTAAACCATCCATTTGGAATGAGAAGAAAATAAAAAAGAAACAAATCCATCTTTAATTTCAAAAATTCTTTTTTAAACTTATTATTAATAATTCCATTAGTTTATATCTTAAATGATATCCCCCTTCCCAGTTACTCCTCCATAACCTCCCCTCTCACAATGGCCCTCTCCTACCTCCACTTTGCCCCTATGGGTGCTCCTCAACCCACACAACCACTCCTGCTTCCCACTTAAGCAGTCCTGCTTTGTCTGACATGAAAACATTCTAAATTAAAAAAAAATAAAATCTTATCCATATATTGTTATCAACTACCTGGTAAATTCTGTATCTTCCAATTGTGTATCTTCCTCTTCTTCCAGGCTGGTTGGCCATGGTTCATGGGGAAGAGGAAGCAGAAGCTGCCATCGATGTTCAGACAGCTAGGAGAATGATGGAGATACTTCTGGAGACAGCTTCAGTGAGACAGCTCTGCTTTATTTTTTCCGAAGCATGGTATTTAATGGCTGTTAGGGATATGGATGGAGAGGGCTGATTGGTCATAAAACAGTACCTAATTATTATACAGGCAGGAAGGATTGATTGTTCATAACATAGTACCTAGTTATCATGAGCATCAGATGATAGAATAGTACTTATGTTTTGAGTCATGCAGTGCTTGCAAAAGCTCAGCACAGGGGCATCCTCCAAACAAGGTCAGGCATTTATGATCACAGACATTTTCCAGCCAAGACCAGGTAGAGAAAAGGATCTACACTGAGATAGGGAATGGCCCATTTGGGGCCAAGCTCAGAGAGCTATTTGGACATTGTTGACTGTGACCTTATTACCAGGGTTCTCTAACAACCAATATTTACTTGAATCACCCTTTATTTTTACTCTTGAAACATACCCGCAGTACTTGCTCAAGAATATGTTTTTAGTACAGTTGATATTAGTCATAGGTGTTGCCCTTAGCTGTTATTGTTTTGGCACCATTTTAGTAAAGACATAATTTCAATTCTAACATTTTCTTAACCAGTGAAGAGGCAACAAAAAATGTCCTCATAGATAATAATTTAAGTATGATGTAATGGTACAAATAGATTGCATTTCACATGCTATAACCTCTGGCCAAAAGGACTTATTCCTTAAGGCTTCTTCTTACCCTCACATATAGACCTGTATGTTCATTACTCGAAGAATAATGATGCTAGTATTTTATAGTTTTCAGGAAAATTTCCAATATATTAATGAATATTAATAATGAACATTTTAGACATCTGAGATCACTTTTTAAATATTACACATTATGTAACATATCTAATAGAGCAAACACTAAATGAAGCAAAACAAGAACCAAAACAACATGAAACTCTTGAATTTATGTAGAGCTTCCTGCAAAATATATTATTTCCTGGAAAAATTTGTCAGTTGTACTTAATAATACCTAACATTAAGCTTGTCAACAAAGACCTGAGGATCATTTGCACTTTGATTATGTATAAAAACGTCAATGGTATCCAATCTGAAAAATTTTTTCATCATTCTCTGTAGTTAGCTAATGTAAAATTTTAAGTCCAAGTATTTCCATATACTATTAACTGCTTCTTAAATCTACACCGAGAATACAACTGGTATAAAAGTCATAATAATTAGCATCTGATAAATATATAGACTTATATTATTAAACATTTGGTAATTACTGAGCCTTCTCATAGCCAATTACATTTTGCATTATTTAATTTATCCACAATTGAACCTTCCTTTCTTTCCCAAATGATGCCTCTTGTTTCTCCCTCTAAGAGTCTTTTTCTTCCTTCCACTATTCCCTTCTCCTCTGAGAAGGTGAGGCTCTTCTGGGTATTTCCCCCACCCTGGTAAATTAAGTCTCATTACAACTTAAAATCTGCTACTTTTAGTGGTCTCTGTCTGTTATAAAGAGAAGTTTTCCTGATGCAGCATAATGACTATACTTATCTGTGAGTACAAGGGAAAGTGTTTATAGATTGCTGTTAAGGGTTAGGATGTGTTAGAAAATTAGTGGTTGTAAATTCTCCTCCAATAAGCATGATATTACTAGCACTGAGCAAATATCAAGGTTTCTAGCATCAGTTATGGACTCTGCTTTGTTCAATCTGTCATAAACAAACTTAGATGTTAGTTATCATCAAGGTATGCAAGCCACTCCAGTATCTACTGTTCTTAGTTATGATTCCATATGGTAATTAATATGGTCCATAGGCATCATAGTTATGTGGTACTATTGGTTTACTCTCTCCTTGGATACTTCCATGACCATTTTTTATACCATAAAAGCTAACCCTTAGAGAAGGGGATTTAAGGTCAGCTCCAGCTAAGGGTTTTCTGGATCTCCTTGTTTCAGAAGTTCATGGTGTCCTCTGCAATAAGAATTAACTAAGGGCAACATCATTGGGCTGTAGGTCTTGGCAGTATATTAGACAACCCTAAGTCATAAAGCAAAAGGGACCTTTTCATATTTGGTATTAGGAATTTTGTTATATGTTTTGGCTCTTGGAAAGAACAATATCAAACCAAAGGTGAAAAAAGATACCACCATGCTCCTGCTATGATTTTTATAGACTAATCTGTGATACTGTAAGAAGCCTTGAATTAAATACTCCCCCCCCCAGGTGCCTTGTACATAATGTTACCTTACAGTGATAGAAGAATAAATAAGACAGAAGGTGAGAATAGGAACTGGTGTATTTCAATGGCAGTCTTTCCCATGTTTCTTCTGGACAGAATGCACACTTTGGGACTTCATATTAGGAAAGGAGTAGAACTATTTAAGTGCAGCTTAATGGATCATCATATTAGGATCATAGAAGATAGAAGTGCTGAAAGCAATGTTGACTGTGGGGATCCAGCTCAAATGGTTTTAGAGGGTAACAATAGCAACTGGACTAGAGAACATTCTTGTAATATTCTGACAAGGAACATGGCTTTTTTTTTTGTCCTTGTCCTAAGAACTTTCTTGAGAATAAACTGAAGAGTTTTAATGTCCCTGGCAGAGGATATTTCAAGATAGTCTAATATTGACTGTGTCACATGGTTATCATTGCTTATTGATCATAGATCACTCTTATGCATGAGATGGAAAAGATAACTAAAAATGCAATATTGGAACCAAATTCCATACTAAAGGTGATAAGAAGCTTAATGGAAACCCTGGTGCTAAATGGAATAAAGGGAGTAATACCCTCGGAGCAAGACTATCCAGCACTTCCAAACCAAAGTTGTAAAAAGGAAAACTTTTCTTTTTTAGCAGCAAAACAATAAAAATAAAAAATAACGAAAATTTAAAAAAATCAACTATAGTAAGCCTATTATACAAATGTATTTCAAGAAATAAGGTATAGTTCCAGCTCCAGTAAACATCAGAACTTGGCAGCTTTGTCCAAGTGCTTCTAGATGTAGCAAAAGGGTTGTGAAATCTTCCCTTTGACTGGCTAAGGAAATTTACCAAGGTCAGACATGTGACATGGAAGTTCTTCCAAGGAGGTACAGAGTGGCCATTGTGTGAAGTTGTTAAGGTAAAGGCTTGGTGGGTTAGAGACCCAATACAATGGTACCTGTGAACTTTAACTAAAAATGAGGTATGGTATCAGCACAAAGACTATGTTATAGTCAGTAAAGCTGGAAGGGAAAAACGATCTAAATCCTTTGACATTTTACATAAAGATATAAGATTTTGCCCTGCTGGGTTTCAATATCACCATGGTCTAATATTTCCTCATCGTGCCACATTTCCTGCCTTTTGGAATATTAATATGTATTTTATGTAACTGTATATTTGAAGTATGGATTTTGATTTTTCATGGAGTTACAGTAAAAGATTGCCTACATTAAGATGAGTTTATACATTGGTAACACTAAAGGCAGAGCTTTTCTACTGCTATTAGTGTATAGTCTTATCACTCGGTTTTTCCACTGGTGTATCAAACAATACACTGGAGATTCAAAGAGCATACTTCCCTTAGAGAAACAATCAAATGAGATACCAAGCAAATAAAGGAAGACACTGCTGAGAATGTTAATCTCTGGGAGCAAAAAATCTTTCCAATTCTAACCCTAGTAATCTACCACAACTCCTTTGCTTTATAACTACTAAAATATTAAAATAAGAAAATCTTTGTGTATCTAGGGTTCCTTATTTATTTACTTAATTATTTATTTTACAAAAATAGAGTGGTATTTTGCCAATTGGTATTTATAGTTCTAAAATTATCTTAAGCTTAGAAATATCTTCCTATAAATATAAACACAGAAAATGTTAATGATTTCTAAAACAGTGTTTAACTGCATCTTCAAGTATAAAAATCAATTATGTTGTTTACATTTTAAATTGTTCTTAAAGTCTCTAAGAAACATAAAATATTTTATATTTAAAATAATTCTATAGTTTCACTTATCTTAATTTTGGTATATTAGTTACTGGATAATATGGAAATTTTTAATATTTAAACTAGCAATTGCTGTAATTTACTTTAACAGAAGCCATATATGAAATGAGCTTTATAAAATACTCAGTTATGGAAAAGTATTTAACCATTGGAAGCCAAATAAATTTTGTGGGACTTTTGTGTACTAATTCTGAAACTTTGTATAATTTTTTTCATGCTTTCAAGTTGGAGGAGGAAACTTGATAGGAGGATCAGATCCCTTCATTGTATCTGTCTGAACCACAGAATAAAGAAACATTATAATTATAATATTTAGAAGTAATTCTACAATATGGTAAGACCAGGCTTAACAAAGTAAAGATCATTATACTATCATAAGTATAAATAATAATAATCATCATCATTAATAATAAGTAAGCATATTTTTCTAAAAATCAATTAAATATAAATATAACTTTAAAAGTAAAGAAAATTAAAATTCCATTTCTGTATTGAACATGAATAGCGTTGAAGTTTATTTTAAGAATGAATACAATTCAGACATTAATTTTCAAAAAAATGTTTTCGCCATTATACTAACAATAAAGTCTAATTAATCAGAGAAATGGAAGTTTTAAACAACTGTTAGAGGGCCATCAATGAAGCCAATCCAGCTGAATCCTCATATAATGAAGAATAATAATCAAGAAGCTTCCCAAAATATTCACAGTTCTTTCTTTCAATCAAGGTTTTAAGACCTCCTGCTATCTATGAAAGGTAGCTAACTATTAGCTCATCATACATAAAGATTGTAATATAAGCAGTCATGAAAATGTGAATAATGTCAAAGTCACACACTGAAAATAAGATTATTTCACCTAAGAACAGAAAAGACTGCTATTTATGCATACATGAAATAGTACCTGTATACGTGACATTCATGCACATATAAGTGTATGTAAAACATTTTGAGAAAAAAAAACTAAGTTGAAATAACTCTTTATAAGGAAAAATAGCATGCAGGCAGTCTGGTAAGCTTAGAACAAAGACAAAATTACGTGAGAAAAGTAACAAAATAATTAATTTAAGAATAATTGTAATATTTTATAAATTTAAGTTTTTACATTAAAGTATCATTATGTGTGCCAATAAAATCAAACTAAATTAAAGCCATTCCTAGACAAGCATTATTTTTTTAAATGCCCATGCGCGTTTTATTAATAAAAACTAACAGTGCTTAGTTAAACAAGTCAAACAATTAAAGTCTCTTTATATTCCATAAAATATTACAGAAAAGTTTATTTGTGTTTCAATAAAAAGGCCATCATTTTAGAACAGGCAGCTAAGGGCAACTTGTGAATAAATTTTAAGAGACTATTGCCTGTCCTTAAATTCCATTTTCTTTTTATAAAAAAAGAACTATTAAAAATGATTGACAAATTTTGAGTTAAAAAAACTGTTAAAACATTCTCTATGTTTAATTTCAGCTTTATAATAGATTACAGGAAGATGCTTATGAAACAAATACAACATTTGTTTCGCTACACGTCTTTAAATGATAGACTTATAAGTATGTAAACAACTATATAATAAAAAGTTTCCAAACGTAGCCTGTAAGAAATCAGGCAAATTTACCATAAGCAAACTTTCTAAATAATTTCCATAGCTGCACCAGCGTGGCAGTAAACTTCTTCCAAACAAAAAAAACAAACAAGAAAATCTACTTTGCAATTTGTTGCTGCAATAGAGAGAAGGTGTACAGACTTGATGGAACTACGACAGTCAATATAATTTAAGGAAAGAGTCATAATAAGACGTATGGCGCTTGTTAAACCACCTGGGTGCTGGACATCAGAGGCAGGGCAGCACTTCGTCATTGTCATTGGTGTGGGCGCAGTACAGTTTTCTCGGCAAACTCAGCAACAACTGTTGAGGGGCAAAATAAGCTTCAAACTCAAAAAAAGAAAGAAAAGAAAAAGAGAGAGAAAAGAGAGAGAAACCATAAAATCCTAAAAGGTAGATAGAGGCTCTGCATTAGCACGCTGGCTTCACAACACATCCGCAGCTAGGCTCAAACTGCGCACACTCCTCACTTGGAGCTGCACATCTAACTCCATAACTCGCGGGTATCTTCTTGGGAGTAGGCCAAAAAGAACAGAAAGCCCCACTTTAAGTTTCTTTTCTCTATACATGTTTTTCCTGAAGCTGATTCGAAGGGGAGAGGGGGTCTATGGGTTGAGTAATCAATCCTCCTCGTCGTTCTCGTAGTCATCATCCTCCCGAACGTAGGACACGGGGGTCTTGACCCTGGAGCCGCTGTACTGAGACCCATTGGAGCTCGTGGCCAGCATCCCATCTGCACCATTGCTCAAATCACTGGCAGAAAGCCTTGTGCCGTTGCACGTAGAACCTGTTGTCGTGACGAATACTCCACCAATAGATCCCTGAGCCATTTCTGTCACGTATGGTTCTAGAGCTTTTGGTACCAAACTTCTGGCAACCTTGAGGTCTTCTGCAGAGCAGTTGCCAGACTCCAGCCCACACACCATGCCCATGCGCTTGAGCACCTCAATGTCATCGTGGATCACAAACATATTGTCAAAGTTAAGCAGATACTCAAATTTGTCATTGGAGATGCTGCAGTCAATGACTGTCTTCCTGCTGGTGTTGACAATGATGAAGGGCAAGTGGATGACAGAGTTGGGAGGGGGTGGCCTGCGGGCCTGCCGCTCAGCTTGGCGATTTCTCTGCACCAAGTTCTTGAAGGCAATTTGCTGCAGGATGAGCTCCTGGAGCTGTGTCTGCTTCTGTTTGATCCTCTCCAGCCTCCGCTGCCTCTCTACCTCTAAGTTCTGGTACTCCTGAGCTGAGTTGGTGGGCAGGCCGATCCATCTGATCTCCTTCTTATCCTTGGAGATGATGTTCATGGCCATTAGCACATTTAAGGCATCGTAGACACGCCGCCGGATGTTCTTCTGGTCACAAGCTGATTCGTTTGGTAGGATGTAGTTGTCCGCAGCGCTGAACTCTGCCACCAACTCATCAGCCACTTCATTGTAGGAGGTGGTTCCTTTCCTCTGCACCTTCTCACACACCTTCATGGAGAAATGCCGCAGGCCCTTGCCATTCTTCTCGCCGTTCCTGTTCTGCTTTCCAGCAGACCAAGTTGAGGAGTCAGACGTCTGGTTCTGGGACACAAAGTGCGTGTTGGGAGTGTGTGGGCTTCCTACCATAATAGTGTTGGATGCTGCTGGTCTCTGAGGTGTGCCAATCACCACTTGCTGTGTGATATTGACATTGGACTGTCCGAAGGTTTTTGGCAAAAGCTATTTTCCAAGTGTGTTCACTGTGGACAGGTGGACGGCTACAAGAGACACCACACATCTTTTGCCATGTTACCAGATCCAGGAAATCAAGGCTTTAATTGCGTACCCTCCACAGAAGAAACCGGACTTATCTGGCTGGCCAGCGGGGCACGCGGGGCGGACAAAGGGGGCGTGGGGGCGCCGGCCCGGAGGTCCCGCCCTGGCCTTCCCTTCCCTGAGCCAGAGGCGCCAGGACGCGGGCTCACCCTGTAGACAAGCATTATTAAAACTTACTCATAAAATACATAAATGATTTTAAAATGCCACAAGCGAGCACAAAATAACACTTCTCAAATGGAATAAAGAAAGTATAAGAGAATGAGCAGTAGCTTTATATTGAGTCAGAATGCTTTAAACCATAGAATATATACTCATTATTCTTTCCATTTGGATGCAGAGTAGAATATAGACTTTTTGAGATACACTCAAATTAAGATGTATCTTTTCTTTCTGACTTGGCTCCATGATGGTCCCCTGGCTTTCAGGATGGGGCTTAATGAACCTGGCAAAGATCATGTGGAGTTAACCCAGGTAGCTACACAGAGAAAAACAAACACTACATGTTCTCTCTCATTTGTAGTTCCAAATTTCAAGTCTTCAGATGTGAATATACATGGAATCACAGGAGAAATTAAGAAAGTATAAAGGTCCATAAGGGGAAGGAAAGGACTAGGAGGACTCAGGTAATATGAAGAAGAGAACATAATAAAGAGGGAAGCTTAATTAGTAAAGTGGAAGTTGGTAAAGAAGTCAATGCAGAAGCAATTATGGGAACCAAAACCATCTTTATATATATATATATATATATATACACACAAACTTTGGCTGACAAATGTTCCACTTAAGGAACAAAATGAAAGAAGTCCTAAGAGGATAACTTATAGCCCTGAGTGCCTCCAAAAAGAAACTAGAGAGAGCATACACTAACAGCCTGACAGCACACCTAGAAGCTCTAGAACTAAAGGAAGAAAATTCACCCAAGAGGAGTAGATGGCAGGAAATAATCAAACTCAGGGCTGAAATCAACCAAGTGGAAACAAAAAGAACTATTCAAAGAATCAACAAAACCAGGAGCTGCTTCTTTGAGAAAATCAAGATAGATAAATTCTTAGCCAGACTAACTAGAGGGCACAGGGACAGAATTAGAAAAGGATTTTTACAGATCCTAAATCTGATAGGGAACTAATATACAATATATACAAAGAGCTCAAGAAGCTGGACTCCAGAAATTCAAATAAGCCCATTAAAAATGGGGTACAGAGCTAAACAAAGAATTCTCAAGTGAGGAATACCAAAGGGCTGAGAAGCACCTGATTAATGTTCAACATACTTAATCATCAAGGAAATGCAAATCAAAACCATCTTGAGATTCCACCTCACTCCAGTCAGAATGGCTAAGACCAAAAATTCAGTGAAAGCAGATGTTAGCGAGGATGTGGAAAAAAAAGGGAACATTCTTCCATTGTTGGTGGGATTGCAAGGTGGTACAACCACTCTGTAAATCAGTCTGGCAGTTCCTCAGAAAATTGGCCACAGTACTACTGGAAGATCCAGCAATACTTCTCCTGGGCATATACCCAACTGGTAATAATGACACATGCTCCACTATGTTCATAGCAGCCTTATTTATAATAGGCAGAAGCTGGAAAGAACCCAGATATCCCTCAACAGAGGAATGGATATAGAAAATGTGATACATTTACGCAATGGAGTACTACTCAGCTATTAAAAACAATAAATTTATGAAGTTCTTGGGAAAATGGATGTATCTGGAGGATATCACCCTTAGTGAGGTAACCCAATCACAAAAGAAGTCATTGGATATGCGCTCACTGATAAGTGGATATTAGCCCAGAAACTAAGAATACCCAAGATACAATTTGCAAAACACAAGAAAATCAAGAAGTCCAGCATGTGGATACTTCATTCCTTCTTTGAATAGGAAACAAAATACCCATGAAAGGGGTTACAGAGACAAAGTTTAGAGCTAAGACGAAAGGATGGACCATCCAGAGACTACCCCACCGGGGGATCCATCCCATAAACAGTCATTAACTCAGACACTATGGCATAGGACAGCAAGAGTTTGCTGAAGGGACCCTGGCATAGCAGTCTCATATGAGGCTATGCCAGTGCATGGCAAATACAGAAGTGGATGCTTACAGTCCTCTATATGATGGAACACAGGGCCCACAATGGAGAAGATAGAGATAGAACCCCAGGAGCTGAAGGGTTCTACAACCCTATTAGAGGAACAACAATATGAACTAACCAGAACCCCCAGAGCTCGAGTGTCTAGTTGCATATGTAGCAGAAGATGGCCTAGTCGGCCATCATTGGGAAGAGAGGCCCCCTGGTATTGCAATCTTTATATGACCCAATACAGGGGAATGCCAGGACTAAGAAGTGGGAGTGGGTGGGCAGGGGAGCAGGCGAGGGGAGGGGATGGGAGAGGGAACTTTAGGGATAGCATTTGAAATGTAAACTAAGAAAATATCTAATAAAAAACCAATTATCTTGGACTAAAATAAAAAATAAATAAACAAGCAAATAAATGAATGAATGAATGAATGAATAAATAAATAAATAAATAAATAAATAAAACTGTCATTACCATGCATGAGAACCTTCTTTTGGAATGGTTGTTCAGAGTAATCCAAATGCCTCCACACACAATATAGTCTATTGATATTTCATTTGGAAGCATTTTACAGATTAAGTATAATTCCTTATAGCTGAAGATGTTCTGTAATTTGAACATAATCTAACATGAAAGGCTTCTTCCAGCAGTTTGGTGCCCCTACTCTCTTCTTGTTTATTGATTTCCCTACCACATTCTACTTACCTAATTCAGTCTCTTCCTTATTTTCCAGAAAGTTATCAAGAGAGGAACTCAGTTATTAGTCCTTCATTGCTCTTATACCTCTGTGTCACAAGTATGACAAGCAAGGTGAGATATCTACCAATGTACAGTAGTGTTTGACACACATGTTGCTAAGTGTAATTAAGGTTCAATCAACAAGAAGGAAATAATGTCTGGTTCTAGAAATCTAGCCAATTAGTCAGGGGTATTAAGTTCGAAAATCGTAGACCAGAATATGCTACTGACACTTTGCTAGACCAGCTTTATTTCTTAACTGTATTTTAATCTTCATCCTTATATCTGTGGATAAGTGCAGATATATCCACTCATCAAAGAAATTTCTCTTTATAACAGTTAGAGACCATCCTAGGAAAGCCATAACTGAACACAATACAAAGATCAGCTGATTGTCAGGATTTCAGGCTTGGTGGATGCATGAACAGAACAGCTCCTGCATTGATGGCTAAGGGAATAATTCAGGATAGAAGGTAGAGAGATTGCTAAGACCCAGGAAGTCTGCTGTCTCACTATTTCTCTTAGATAGCTTTTAATAAACAAGACCTGAATAATATAGATAAACATACTAAATAATGTGGAAGTAAGGATAGATACCTCATGTGGTCCCAACGCTAGAAGTACAGGAACCAATAACTGCTAAAAAGAGAATTAGTCTTTCTCAGGGATGAATTCCACATCTAGTTACACTGTACAGAGTGGCCAGTCCTGAAACCATATACATACAAACAACAAAAATGGGCTCAATTAAGTTATATTTATAACTCTTAGCCCCTCAATTTAAAAGAGGGAAGGACACAAAAGTGGATACAAGGAGTGAGCTTGAGATGGAGGGCAAGGGAGGGAAAAGTGATATGATTATATTTATATTAGAAATGAGAAATTATAAAAGACACGAAACTGATCATAGAAATAAAAGATACAATTAAATGAAATCAACCTGGATCAGAGGAGATGAAGGTCCCCAATAAAAGAACCTTTGCATATGTCTGAAAAATCTGCAATTTGATTCCTAGCACTGTGTAAAAACAAATGGCAAGAAGAAATGATGAAAGCAAAGAACAAATACACAAGAGAGGGGTTAGAGTCATTATAACTAACCACTCGTTCTAGTTGTAAACCATGTCTATGAAAGATGATGTATTTGTGGGGTGGTGGTGGCACACAACTTTAATCCCAGCACTTGGGAGGCAGAGGCAGGAAGATTTTTGAGTCCAGGACAGCCAGGACTATACAGAGAAACCCTGTCTCAAAAAACAAACAGACAAAAAGTGATACATTTGCCTAAAATGTAAAATAAGAGATTATAAAAACTGTATGGCTTTATATTCTTTTGTTTGACATTATTAATTTCAGATAGAACACGATTAGAGACTCAGATTATATAACATTTCTTCATGCAAACTGCAATTTTCTTATTTATCAGGTATCTGTTTCTCTCTTACTAAAAGGATGATAAAACACATAAAAATGTAAATTAACAACCACAGGGTATATATTTTGTGAATAGCATTATTTTCATACTACATATGAAATTAGCTATTCTACCCATTGAAAATATTATTTTTACTTAATAAATTTTCTAACATTTTTTTATCACAGGATTTCATTTTTCTTTAATGCTGGATTGTATATATACAGTCCTCGGCAGTCTTCTGCTGTATATATGTTGGTGGCTGAAACAGGCAACATCGGGAGCTAGGAGGTTGTGTGGACCCTCAATTATACACCAGAGACTTGGGATGTGAGGGATTCTCAGGACTCAGAGGAAACTTAGATGAAATGTCATACAGTAGGGAGAGGGAACTTACAGAGCCCACCACCAGTGGGAAGACAGTCAAAACTCTGACCCATATTTGTTCCTGTCTGAAAGAACTGCAGGGATGGAAATGGAGAGGAGCCTGAGGAAAAGAAGGTCCAGCAACCAGCCCAAAGTAGGATCCAGATCAAGGGGAGGCCTCAAGACTTGACACTACTACTATGGCTATGGAACACTCACAAGAAGAGACCTAGCATGACTGCCTTCCCTCTGAAAGACCCAACACAAAGAGTCAAATGCAGATATTTGCATCCAACCAATGGAAAGAAGCTGCTGATCCCTGTGGTTAAATTAAGGAAAGGCTGGAAGAAGCTGAAGAAGAGGGCTACCCTGTAGGAGGACCAGCAATCTCAATTAACCTGGACCCTTGAGATCTCTCAAACACTGACCACCAAACACATAGCATACAAACACATTTTAAGAAAATTATAATTTTTACACATTGTATACAAAACTGTTGAGGTGCAAAATGTAAGGCACTTAAATAAAACCTCACAGCTAGTATATATACAAATTAAACCCTTTATATGACACTAATTTTGATGTCAAAAAACACTATATAGTGGAGAAGTTATACAATTCCCTAAATATATAGAATGTCAAAAGATGTGCTTCAATTTAATGGAAAGCATGAGAAAATTGGTACATTTCTGATCAACAAAAGAACTAGATAGCATTGACTTCTCTGTATGTTGCTTTTGGTGAGCACCTTTATGATGATGATTACTGTCAGATTTTCTTTTTCTCCCAATACAGAGCATAAAGAGAATGTAGAGCTTTCGATTAGGCTTACTAGTAAATGGAGTCTGATTTTCTTGTTTTTATCTTACAGAATCATGAATAGTTTAAATGTAAATTGTAACCATTAAGAAATCTATCATATCACCATGTGTTCATGATTCTCAAAGTTGATTACCATTTTAGGCAAAATTTATGAGGCCATAAGATTAATACAAAAGAAGAAAATGTTTCTTTTTTTTAGATAGGTACTATAGTATCAAGTACTCTCTGATGTAGTCTCTTCTTTATATCTAGATGGAGATAATAACTCAGGTAAATGGATAAATAAATGCAGATTATAGGACTCATGTGTTATCACATTATTGTATTTCATTATTTATAGGTCCAAATACATTTTATTTCTTAAATCAGGAAATTTACATTGTAAATATGATGCTTTAATATGTGGTGGAATCAATTTTGGAAGAGGCATATAATAATATTTTCGAAGGGTGTAATAGCTGATCTTTAGATGATTAAGGCCTAAACATATATTATTTGTTAACATTAACTATTGAGATAAAACATTAGAAATAGATTATAAAAATATGATATATGCAATGAAATATGTGTATCATTCTTTCCCACTCAGATGCTAAGGGGAAAATATTAAATCCTTCAGACATTTTCTTCTTTTCTTTTCTTTTCTTTTCTTTTCTTTCCTTTTCTTTTCTTTTCTTTCTTTCTTTTTTTTTTTTTTGAGACAGGGTTTCTCTGTGTAGCCATGGCATTCCTGAAACTCACTCTGTATACCAGGCTGGTCTTGAATTCAGAAATACACCTGCCTCTACCTCCCAAGTCCTGGAATTAAAGGCATGTGCCACCACCATCTGGTTCAGACATTTTCTTCTTAAAGGTTACACTCAGATGAGAAATGCTATGGTCTTCACAGTGTAATGCTTTATTCCTCACTTCTGTCAATTTAAAAAAGAAGACAAGAAGGGGTCTTCAACCCTCTAGGTGGAAGAATAACATGAACTAACTAGTACCCCCAGAGCTCATGTCTCTAGCTGCATATATAGAAGAAGATGGCCTAGTTGGCCATCATTGGGAAGAGAGGCCCCTTCGTCATGCAAACTTTATATACCCCAGTACAGGTGAATGCCAGGGCCAATAGGGGGGAGTGTGTGGGGTGGGTAGGGGAGCAGGGTGGGGGATGGGGGAGGGTTTAGGGGATTTTCGGGAGAACATGTGAAATGTAAATGAGGAAAATATCTAATAAAAATGGAAAAAAACAAAATAAATAAAAATAAATAAAAACTCAACACAAGTTGTAAAAAAAAAAGACAAGAAAACAGAAACACACGCACACATGCATAAACACACAAAGAGAGAAAATGTGACTTATACACTAAATGTGAAAGCACTACCCTAACTGGACCTGAATAATTAAAGATCCCTCTCTAATATTCAATATCAAAATAGAAAATATCATTAACACATAAAGTGGCATGTCTCAATTATCTTTATGGAAAACAAATGAAGGAAAAAGCTAAACTGACAACATTTCATTTAGTGGTCTGTTACAGAAACAAATTAGGTATATTATGGCAAAGCACAAAGAAATTCAAGATTGCTAGGAACTGAAATTGACTTGTATTTAATTTTGAATTTCAGCACTGCTACCAAGGAAACTGACTTGACTATTACTAAAATAGTATCAAGATACATGATTCTTAGTTTCTTATGGCTTGAAGTACTAATAAATTTTAAATGAACCTTAAATGTCAACATTATTTAGAACATTGGTTAAAAATATATCTTATATATTTTATGATATATGTAGTCTTAAATAAGTTACTTTATTACTGTTTTAATATTTAAATTTTTTGTTTGATTTTGAGATAGATTCTTGTGATGTTTTTAATAGTGGTTTCAGAATGATAGGTTTCACAGATCTTCCTGCTCCAGTATCCTGGATAACCATGACTATTACCATTGGCCAGTCCATCAAATTTAAAACAACTCTCTTAAATCTTCAGACTTAAATTTTCCTTGGTTATATAAGATGATGCATGGATATCCCAGAGTATCTTGTGTATTTCTAGCTAAATATAATTATTGTTTAAATGTGTCTCTCAAAAATTTGTGTGTTATAAATTTGTTTTAAAATTTAATAGGGTAATGGTATTTAGAGGGTAGGCATTTGATAATATTTAGATATCTAGTGTTATCTGGAACATTGTGTGTTAGACTTTAATAATGGAACTTGTGACTTTATTGGAAGAAGGGAGATGTTATGTGACACACATCCTTTCATTGCTCATGTACCTTCACTGTGTTTTTGATGTATAAAGTTCTTCACAAGACGAAGAAATATGTGATATATGATATATGATATGTAATATATGATATATGAAAAATGATACATAATATATTACATGTTACATGTTATATATTCATATTACATATCATATATCATCACATATTATATATTATATATTATGTTTATGTATTATATATTTACTATATATCATATGTCATATGTTATGTTATATATTATGTATATAATTTAAAATTTTCATTCTTAATTTCACACGTATATGTGATGACTCTGGTACATTTTTTCAATTGTTGATATTCTGTATCATTCATGTTCCTTCCCACAGACACACATTTTTTTCCAAACAAGGTACCTTTAAATATGATGACTTGTTTAATGCACTGAGTTTTATCAATGTTGCATAATACATGAGCACAAGAATGACACACAGATTATTTACTAAAACAAAGGTCACTCTTGTCATAACCACTAATATCTATTTTATGTCTAGAATACATTGTTGTAAAGGTTACTTTCCAATGCCTAGTTCTTACACTATTTTCATTGTCTCTTCCATATACTTTCTGATCCTTTGTAGGGACTGATGGTAGATAATATAGTTGTCCTACTTATGGCCGTGTACTTCATAAATGTTTATTCTCCATACTTAGAGATCTTGTGTTTCTGTACTAATGCATGCCTAATGCTAAGAGATGCTTTATTGATAATAACTGGGAAGCATTGGTAATCTTTGTTTATAAAAATCAATATTGAGAAGGCAGTTTGATACTATTTCTATTTAGAAATAAATAAATAAATAAATAAATAAATAAATAAATAAATAAAAATAAAACAAACAATAAACAGTCATGGATTCTTTACTAGAGCTTATTATTTCTCTAATCAGGTTGACAGGTTTACAATGTTAGGAGTGATCTCCTTTTTGTGAAATGCTATTCAAATGTATCAAGTTTTGCATTAATTTTCATTTCAATATGTTGCATAAAATAATATTTATCTTGACGAAATACAAAGTATATGAACATAGCTAGCAAAGAAGCACCCATTACATTGCATACAAACTTGAGTCAATTATTGGCCAAAGACGTTCAATGAAGATACCTAAACAATCCAAGTTGATGCTTGAATGCAGATTTGCTCTCTTAAAACTTAGAGTAGGGTCCCATTCCTGAGGACAAAATCCACACAGCTCATTGAATGTAAATACATTGAGTTCGAGCCTTCATGAAGCCTCCATCTCTATGTACTAGAATCTTTGGTACAGGAAGATAGTACTCTCCAGGCTACTAAAAGTTAAACCTAGATACCAGCCACAAAACCCTAAATATACAATCTGTCCAGCCAGCAAGATGTTCTGGGGCAATGATGGTACTGAATTTGTCAGGTTTAACTTGAGACCTATTCCTTGCGGGGGCAGCCCAAACCCTACACTGCTTGGGTGGTCAGGAACCAGAGTCTAGATAGCTTAGGGACCCAATGTAGAACCAAGCATTACTGACAAAAAAAATAATAAAATGTTTCCTAATGTAATTCTGCTGTACCCATAGGTCAGTGCCTTGTGCAGTTATCATCAGAGTTCCTTCCTCTGGCTTATGGGAAACAGTGCACACAGTGCTCCACAGAGGGGAACAGGTGCAGAACCCCACAGCTAGACATGCTAAACACATAAATCTCACGAAAAAGTTTTCTCAGTCTCATTAGAATCTCAAATGTAAAGAAATGACATTAAGTCAATCTATTAGGCTGAATTGAGAATCAGTGTATAATTGTGCTTTTAGTCATGTATGTATTTTAGAAAGTGTGCTAACTTAGTTAAGTGCCTGAGAGATTTTTTTCATCAGTCACTTGTAGCACTTACTCCTTGTTGGAGCTAAGATGAAAGGATGGACCAACCTGAGACTACCTCACCCGGGGATCCATCCCATAATCATCCACCAAACCCAGACACTATTACATATGACAGCAAAATTTTGCTGAAAGGACCCTGATATAACTATCTTGAGTGAGGCTATGGCAGTGCCTGGCAAATACAGAAGGGGATGCTCATAGTCATCTATAGGATGGAACACAAGGTCCTCAATGGTGGAGCTAGAGAAAGTACCCAAGGAGCTGAAGGGATCTACAACCCTTTAGGTGGAACAACAATATGAACTAACCAATACCCCCAGAGCTCATGTCTCTAGATACATATGTAGCAGAAGATGGTCTAGTTGGCCATCATTGGGAAGAGAGGCCCCTTGGTCTTAGAAACTTTATATGCTCCAGTACAGGGGAATGCCAGGGCCAAGAAGTGGGAGTGGGCAGGTAGGGGAACAGGGCGGAGCGGATAGGGAACTTTCGGGATAACATTTGAAATGTAAATAAAGAAACTATCTTATAAAAAATTAATATGTAAAAAAAATTCATTTCCATCAAGAGTATAATGAATTAATCACTTTGGTTTAATTTCAAACTATGATTACTCACTAACTGTGTGACTAAGGACACTACCTAACCTTTATTTCAGATCTTCTTAGTTTGAAAATGAGGGGCATATTTTCTATGTTCCATAATGTTGTGCTAATTATGTGTCATAATTCAAATAGATTGGCAGGATAGTGTCTGATAATATTGTTGAGGCAAAAAATGTATAATCCTAGACAAAGAGTATGGCGTGCAGCTAAATTGTATTTGTGAAAATAATGATTACTATTACTTATGATTAAATATTAATAAAATATATAACAGTTTATCTGAAACTAAAACATTTGTGAAATCATTAATTGAACAGAAAGGATACTATGCAAACCAAATATATAAAATATATGAAGATATTACAGTAGAAGATAAGCATTTTATTGTTACCAAGACATTTATGTTATACTTAAAATAAAACATTAGCTTTCTGATTACATAAAGTCACTTTAATAACCATACTTACAAAGAGATGACAATGCTTAAGAAAGAAATGGAAAAGTACATTAAAAGTTTACCCTTGCCGACAGATTTCATTTAAAAAAATGCATTAAGGGGGTCTGATAAAAATCAACCTTCAAGGTAAAATTGAAGCTGAAAGCATTTTTAGTTCATTTCAGTCTTATCTATGAAGGTCATCATTTTTTGTTCTAATGCATTCAGATAACAACAGAAAAGAAAAGGGAAACTTCACAATGCATCTTCAATATATCCTGTGATTCTAATTAATTTGTTTCACCTGTACTTATACCTGTAACAAAACTCTTTTCCTTTAAGGCTTTTGACCTAAAAGCCATTCTGAAAGCAAAATGATTTTTCTCATTTTTCTTTTGGTATGGACACACCTTGGCAGTTTTGTATAGATTACTACCTACCTTGGAACACTTCAAACTTGTGTGCATTGAATAAAGTAATATGAATAAAGTGAAATAAAAATATTTTTGAGAAAGATAAAAATAAAGAACTTGATAGAAACAAATTTTAACAAAAGAAACTAGTTGAAACTCTGATTAATGTGGTCCATGACTTACATAGGTCTCAGAAAGAAAATGGAATATACAAATACTGACATTTAAATAAGATTTATAGTAGAGGTAGAGAGTGGAGAAATATAGAGTAATATAGAATTGGAATACATTTGTAAAATTAACTACTTCAATTTATTAGCATGTATACATGAAAATCCTTATTTTTTGCATTTGTTGTCAATTAATGAAATAAAAGACAAACTAAGAAAGAGGAATGGTATTTTATGCAGGAAAACACAAAATAATGAAGAAATATAGCAGTTAAGATTGAAATACTAAAATTAACATTTAGTTACAGTATTGAAAATATTTCACAGTTCATTTTCTCTATTATATGAACAACTGTGGTTAATGTAACTATTTCAATATTGTTCAAAACATCCTCATCATAAAAAGAATACAAAAAAAAAAACATGAGAATTTGAAAAGACTATGATTATGTGAAAGGAATATATGACTAAATTGGATAAAGCTTTCAGGAATCTGACTTGTTAAAATCAGTATACAAAACCATATTGCATTTTTAGATATCCTAACCTAGCATGAAAGAAAGTATAACTCTAAACTACACACATTATAGTAAGGGGAGGCACCATTCAATTTTCTCTTTCTGGAAGACAAAAGAAAGAACTTTCAAATGAGAATCAGCCATTATTTGTTGCTTTCATCATTGCATGTGCTGGATTCCTGGGCTGAATAAAAATGAGTAAAGTGCAGAGAATAAAGCTGGGCGTCATGGCCCATGCCTTTAATCCCAGCACTTGGGAGGCAGAGGCAGGTGGATTTCTTAGTTCAAGGCCAGCCTGGTCTACAAAGTGAGTTCCAGGACAGCCAGGGCTATACAGAGAAACCTGTCTCGAAAAACCAAAAAAAAAAAAAAAAAAAAAAAAAAAAAAAAAAAAAAAAAAAAAAAAAAAAAAAAAAAAAAAAAAAAAAAAAAAAAAAAAAAAAAAAAAAAAAAAAAAAAAAAAAAAAAAAAGCGGAGAACAGTAGCTTTCATGTCTATATACTTCCTGAATGGACATAGAAAATTCCCAGCAACTCAAGCTTCTCTAGTCATGACTTTCTTATCATGATAATCTATATCCTCACATTGTATGGTAAAATATCTTTCCTTCTTTAAATTGCTTTTTTATATAGTTTATCACAATATAAAAAAGTAAGTTGATAGAAATATATAGCACATGATCCAGGAACATCACTCTTAGAAATGTCTGTGAAAATGTCTTATCTATATACATATACTTATAAAATATATTTATATGTACATACATATATATGTATATACAGAATATGTATGGTGAGAATAAACACACACATATATAAATATATTTAGAGAGAAAAACTATGATATGTATAAATATACATGTCTACACACAATAAGATTAAATTATGGAGTATGATATAATACATCATGGTTTCACATCAGCAGAAATAAATATATCAATCAATATAACATGCCAAATATTTTAAATGGTATATAAAATTCAAATAATAGTGCATTCTTGATATATGCCTTTAAAAATTAAAACACAAGTGATTTTAAGAAATTCAAAAAAATTTTAAAAGGAAAAGAAATTGAAATATTAAAAAATTCAAGATACTCTAACCATGGACAAAAACTTGCATGGACTTATTAAGAAGTACACAGTGAACATCAACAGTAGCTCATGTTATTTGTTAATAAGAATATAGGTAGTTAGTTCATAACCTTTTGGAGCATAAATCTATTTGATATTGAATAATACAACAAAACAATGTCTATTATTCATGCATAATTATTAAATTTAGATTTATAGAATATTATTGTGTCATGTTGTTTTTGGGTTTGATTAATTTCAGTGTATGATAATTTTTATTTGTAATGATATAATTTAAAAACTCGAATTAACAATATGGAGATTTCCTCTTGAGAATGGAAAAACTCTTTTGGTTTCCATTATTCTTACCTTGCTCAATTAAAAATTTTTTTTTCCAAACTGGTATATGAATTACTATTTTATAGAATTGTGTCCTTTTTTGGTCAAAGCATAGTTTTCTGTAAATGCTTTTTCTCTTAAAAAATATCACTTCTTTTACAATGTGAAACTCAAAAGTGTTAGCTATGAGGGAAGCAGAGAATCTCAACAACTTGGCTGACATTTTACCTTTTGAACAGTTCCTATGACACCACAGCAAGAACATCCATCGATAGTCGGAAAGGACAACTGTTTTCAGAGCAAGGTTATTTTAAGCTATGCATTCTATTTGGATTTCTCAAACCTCTGTCAATATGCAGTTAGAGAAGGACTTTTTTGTAGGATATGTACACAATACTTTATAAAACACTCTGTAAGGTAGATATTACTTAAATGTTGATTTAAAACTTAGCCCAACTTAGTTTTTATGTACAGGATTGCACAAGGATTTCAAAGAAGTTCAAAAACTGGGTTCTAAGTTTTGTGACCTAAGAGATTAAAAATTATATATATATATATATATATATATATATATATATATATATATATATATGTGTGTGTGTGTGTGTGTGTGTGTGTGTGTGTGTGTGTGTGTGTGTGTAATCTGAGGGATTTTGAGTGATGTTTGTAGTAAGAAGGAGATTAAAAATATTAATTATTCTATACTTCAGGATACATACCATGCTTTGCTTCATCAAGGAACAATAATTATATCTGCAGGGAATATATATCTGCTGTATATATCATTATTTATAAATATAATACTTATAACCACAAACCTTTTCATACATACTGATTGGTCCTTTCGCTATCTTAACATTTAATCCTCTGGGTTCTTCATGTTTCTTATTAATTGGTTTGTAGTCACATCATTTCTATTTGTGCTTCAGAACTTAGAGGTTTTTCATGTGGATAATATTCAAATATATTCATGTGTTCACTTTTAGTGTACATACTCTTATATTAGAGCAAAGAGAAATAGAAGGTTAAATTATTAAATTATTTTCTGTACAAATCAATATTTCAGATCTATAATTAAAAATTAAATGTATTAAATATCATGTTCTTTTATTTAAACTGTGCTAGACTTGCAAACATGTACAGTGTACACAATGTGATCAATGATACTTTGTGTTGGTATAATTTTTATTTGCCTAGCTTTGGCCAGGATCTAAAAATGGAAGTAGAAACAAGAAAGAAATCACAAAGGGAAACCACACTGGAAATCAAAAACCTAGGAAAGAAGTCAGGAGCCATTAATGCAAGCATAAGCAACAGAATACAAGAGACAGAAGAGAGAATCTCAGATACAGAAGATACCATAGAAAGCATTGACATAACAATCTAAGAAAATGTGAAATACAAAAAGACCCTAACCCAAAGCATTCAGAAAATCCAGGACACAACGAGAAGAGCAAACCTAAGGATAACAGGTATAGATGAGAAGGAAGATTTTCAACTTAAAGGGCCAGTAAATAATTTCACAAAATTAGAGAAGAAAACTCCCCTAACCTAAAGTAAGAGATGCCCATGAATATACAAGAAGCCTACCGAACTCCAAATAGACTGGACCAGAAAAGAAATTCCTCCCTTCACATAATAATAAAAATACCAAATGTACAAAACAAAGAAAGAATATTAAAAACAGTAAGGGAAAAGTCAAGTAACATATAAAGGCAGACCTATCAGAATTACATCTGATTCTCCCCAGAGCAGATGAAAGCCAGAAGATACAGGGACTGTGTCATGTAGACCCACTAAGATAACACAAATGCTAGCCCAGGGTACTATACCCAAAATTCTCAATTACCATAGATGGAGAAAACAAGGTATTCCATGACAAAACCAAATTTACACAGTATCTTTCCACAAATCCAGCTCTTCAAGGGATAATGAAGAGAAAACTTCCACAAAAAGAGGGGAAACTAAGATGGAGAAAAAGCAAGAAAGTGATCTTTCAAGAAACCTAAAGAAGATAGCCACATAAACAGAATTCCAACTTTAACAACAAAAATAACAGGAAGTAACAATGACATTTCCTTAATATATTTTAATATCAATGGACTCAATTCCCCAATAAAAAGACATAGACTAACAGACCGGTTAAATAAACTGGACCCAACTTTATTTTGCATACAGGAAACCCACCTAAGGGACAAAGACAGACTCTACCTTAGAGTAAAAGGCTGGAAAACAATTTTCAAGCAAATGGTCACAAGAAACAAGCTGGAGTAGCCATTCTAATATTGAATAAAAACAACATTCAACCTAAAGTTCTCAAAAAAGATAATGTCTTAGTCAGGGTTTCTATTCCTGCACAAACATTATGACCAAGAAACAAGTTGGGGAGGAAAGAGTTTATTCAGCTAATACTTTTCACATTGCTGTTAATCACCAAAGGATGTCAGGACTAGAACTCAGGAAGATCAGGAAGCAGGAGCTGGTGCAGAGGCCATGGAGCGATTTTCTTTACTGGTTTGTTTCCTCTGGCTGCTCAGCCTGCTCTCTTATAGAAACCAAGAGTGCCATCGCAGAGATGGTCCCACCCACAAGGGACCTTTCCCCCTTGATCACTAATTGGGAAAATACCCCACAGCTAGATCTCATGGAGGTACTTCCCCAACTGAAACTCCTTTCTCTGTGATAACTCCTGTTATGTCAAGTTGACACGGACATTTCTTATTCATCAAAGGTAAAATTTACCAAGATGAACTCTCAATTCTGAACATCTATGCTCCAAATAAAAGGGCCTCTGCATTCATTAAAGAAACTTTGCTAAAACTCAAAGGACACATTACAGCTCACACAATAATAGTGGGAGACTTCAACACACTGTTCTCATCACTGGACAGATCCTGGAAACAGTAATTAAACAGAGACACAGTGAAACTAACAGAAGTCATGAAACAAATGGATTTAATAGATATGTACAGCACATTTCATCCTAAAACAAAAGGATATACCTTCTTCTCAGCAGTGCCTCATGGTACCTCCTTCAAAATTAACCAAGTAATCAGTCACCAAACAGGCCTCAGCAGGTACAAAAATATTAAAATAATCCCATTCACCCTATCAGATCACCATGGAATAAGACTGATCTTCAATAACAACATAAATAACAGAAAACCCACATACAAATAGAAGTTGAACAACAATCTCCACAATTATAACTCAGACAAGGAAGAAATAAAGAAAGAAATTAAAGATTTTTAGAGTTTAATGAAAATGAAGCCACAACATACCCAACTTATGGGACACAATGAAAGGTGTCCTAAGAAAAAAATTCAGAGCCCTGAGTTCCCCCAAAAAGAAACTAGAGAGAGCATACACTAGTAGCTTGATGGCACACTTAAAAGCTCTAGAACAACAACAACAACAACAACAAAACCAAATTCTCCAAAGAGGAGAGGCCAGCAGGAAATAATCAAACTCATAGCTGAAATCGATGAAGTGGAAACAAAAAGAACTATTCAAAAATCAACCAAAGCAGGAGCTGGTTCTTTGAGAAAATCAACAAGATAGATAAACCCTTAGCCAGACTAACTAGAGGGCACAGGGACAGTATCCTAATTAACAAAATCAGAAAAGAAAAAGGAGACATAACAACAGACCTGAAGAAATCAAAGTAAATCATCAGATCCTACTATGAAAGGCTATATTCAAAACTGGAAAACCTGGATGAAATGGACAAATTCCTTGACTGATACAAGGTACCAAAATTAAATCAGGAGCAGATCAATGATCTTAACAGTCTCAACAAAAAAAGGGATTGATTTTCATACTCTAAGATGTTATCAATTGCCTGTAGCTTGTCATGTTGGGGTAGGACCCTATAACCATCGTCTCATAAACATTGACATGTCAATTGTTGTCATTATTCATGCCTTATTTATATAATAATAATAATAATAATAATAATAATAATAATAATAATAATAATAATAATATTATTAAGAGTTCATGGATCATATTAGAATACATCTCCTCATAAAAGGCATCTTAGTCCTTTGGCATTGACACTATTTTTGCCTGCTTTCCCATAATGTTCCCTGAGTTTTAGGTGTTGAAGTTTTGTTATAAGACGATCTATTAGGACTGGGCAAACCATGGTTCTAAGCACTTGAACCAGATATAGACTTATATCAGAGTCTGCTACTGCTGCAAATTGACACTTCTGGGGTGAGGGGTGAGAACTGTGTTTGCCCATGTTTATAAATTTAAATATTAGTAAAACAGAGATTAGAATTGTTTATGAACATGGCAGTAATACATTCTTCTTTAAATTCCATGGCCTAACTGGGTAGGTTTATCAAGATTTACAGTTCTAGGCATTAATTCTCTCCTCTTGGTAGACACATAAGTCCAATTAAAGAATTGTTGGTTAACAGTCAAGATGTTCATGCTACTATTGTACCACTGAGTACATTTTCCCATACTGCTCCTTTTTATGGTTTGTAAGCATTGGTAACTCTATATTTTACTTTGTTTTCCTCGTGGTTTTTATAAGACCTTTTCTTCCTCTTGCTATGAAAGCTAATTCTTATTTCTAAAATTGATTTTTATCACAATAAATTTCTTTGCCAAATTTTGCTTCCATGTTGCTGAATTTTTCAACAAGATTGATTAATTTCTCATGACTTTTGGTGATTCTTTTCATCTTCCTCCAGTTCACTAACTTTACTCTTTAAGATCTGGATTTGATCCATGTTTTTATATCTTATTTTAGTTAAATAATTATCTCAGAAACATAAAAATATCAATTGATAATATCTATTCCTGTCTACTATGGGTACGAATACCTGTTTCTATGAACTTCCCAAATTGGGTCAGCCTTCTGTGTCTGTTAGGGTCTTGAATTTCTGATCTCCACAGTTGGAGATAGTTTGCCTCTGGATATTTGCTCATCCAGGAATTATGAATAGCTAAATTTGAGCTTGCCATCAAGATGGCAAGAGAATGCTCCTTGATCTCATACCTCTAGCATTTAATAATAGATTCTTTCTCACTACCAACATTTAAATCACATTGTATGACAAAAATGAGGTTTCTCCATGTCAGAGATCTGTATTATGGGAAAACTATCTGTATTACCAGTTGAAAACTGAAATTGGAGCTTTAATAGCTGTTAACTTACTTTGTGGGTAGGACTATAGTTGTTTCATCTGACTTACTTTGCAAACAACCTCAGATAGTCTATTCCTTGCTGGAAAAATATGCAGTTTTGGCTATGTTCTATTTGCTTCTTTGCATTAAGCCAAATATTTATTTCTTTTTGAATTACTCTTTTTCATGTAAAACATAAGAATTGGTTTTCCAGTTGTAGAAAATAGTAAAAACGTGCATTAAAAAGGTCTATCACAGTTAAATGATATTTGACAATAGAAACTGTAAGTCAAACTGTTGCAAAACACAAAAGGAAAATATATTTTTATTTAATTACATACAATATATGTAAATATATGAAATTACATACAAATATATGTAAAATCAGAGGTTATAAATATTTGAAGCAAGCTTTGGATGAAGGAAGGTAAATTATAATAGAAAAATCATACCCCAGTACAGGGCAATGCCAGGGCCAAGATGTGGGAATGGTGGGTAGGGGAGCAGGGCGGGGGAGGGGGGAGGGTTTAGCGGACTTTCAGGATAACATTTGAAATGTATATGAAGAAAATATCTAATAAAACTTGGAAAAAAAAGAAAAATCATTGTCCCACTTTCTATAGTATGTATATAAAACAACTATCCAGAAAAACACAAAATAAGTGACTTAAAGTAGTCAATGGGGCAAGAAGTACATATACAGAAAATTCTATTAGATAAAACAAAAATATCCCTTTCATTATATAACTTATATATCAAAATCCTAGAGAAAAATATCATGTTCTATAACTAATTGACATTAAATTTAAAGTTCAAAAATATAATCATGTAAAGTATATGTTTGTAATGAAAAGAGAAGGAAACTAACAAGACAGCAGGAAATACTGTGCAAAGAAAGGAAACAATTTTTAAATTATTAAGGAAGTTAAATATATCTTTAAATAAACCTAAATGAAAATATAACACACCAAAGACTGTTGCTTGCAGCAAAAGTAGTACTAATACTTAGAAATCATTTTCAATTCAAAAAGAAAGAATAAAGAAAGAGGAAAGAAAGAAAGAAAGAAAGAAAGAAAGAAAGAAAGAAAGAAAGAAAGAAAGAAAGAAAGAAAGTTTTTTTTTTTTTTTTTTTTTTTTCGAGACAGGGTTTCTCTGTATAGAACGTGGCTGTCCTGGAACTCACTTTGTAGACCAGGCTGGCCTCGAACTCAGAAATCCGCCTGCCTCTGCCTCCCGAGTGCTGGGATTAAAGGCGTGCGCCACCACGCCTGGCTCCGAAAGAAAGATTTTTAAATGAAAAAATTTAATATTGAATCAGTAAGGTGTTTACATTGGCATTGGTATGGGTTCTTGCTACCAATCCTGAAAACCTGAGTTCAATTCTTGGATCCTATTGTAGTAGGGGAATCAAAATATTTTCAACAAGATTTTCTCTGACTACCACCCTGCATATTATGGCACCATTTGGCACATAAACAAAACAAACATGTTAGGGCAGAAAAACTAATTTCACAACTACTTGAGGAAATAGATACATACAGAAAACTGTCACAAGCTTGTAAAAGGAAAGAAAATTAGTAGTATCAGAACAAATATAAAGAAGTCATTGATTAAAGAGTGGAATATTGCAACAGAGGCTACTTTTGATTATATAATAAGTCTACAGATGATAGGAAGGAGCAGTTTACCATTCTTTCTATAATGTCAGCAGTATTAATCTATTGTCAGGCTGATAATTAATAAAAATACCAAATACTAATATTCATTTTGATAAAGATACAAAATCTTTGTCATAAACAACAGAAAAATGAATTCAAACATTATAGCTTGCAGTTGTCAAGGAACTTCCTCAGAGAGATCATAGTATATCATAGTTATAAAATATTTAAACATCTTTTAATTCAAATTTTCTGTCAACTAATTGTTGAATTAAGGTTATTGTTAAGTTTCATTTCCTCTTTTATATTTTAATTTAATTTAAATTGCATTTTAAAACTTAACACTATTTTTTTTTGGCAATCAAATAGAAAATCCTTCTACTTGGATATAGTGGGTAAGACAAACATAGAGGGACTCTCATGTCATTCTTAATTTAATAACTACAATTTTTACAGTTGGTGTCTCAGTAATTATGGGGCATCTATGCATCTTTCATTCTAAGGAAACTGTAAGCCTTCAAAAATTCAGAAATGTGCTCCATGAAAATAAATTAAAAACTATATGACTTCCACTGAAGATGTGAAATAGATAGTTGAGTAAATAAAACTAAGAATTATGAGTCACATAGAAAGCCAGTATAATCAAATTAAAAGCATATTTTTAAAAAGTTATTTTTAATGGAGTTAGTATGCATGGATAGAAACAATGGATTCTTAAACAAAAATTTCGGTGCTAAATATTACCATGGGAATTTCTGTTCAATAAATCTCCAGTGACCCTATCCAGGATATGGCCATTGACATTGCATTCTCATAACTGGATGGAAAACTCTTATCATTGAAGGCATCACTTATATTATTTGCAGAATACATAGGATACTTGGTCACCTGATCACAAGGGTTCCTTTCTTGTAGCTTGCCTTCAGAGTATTTAAAGTTGCTGTATAGGTAGCTAGGGAAGAATAGTCAACAATGTTCTTCCAGGCTTTAGAGCTTACATACTACAATACCAACTTGCTATGCAATAGCAGCTACATGTACAATATTAATACAACATTTATGTGGTAACTGACAGACTTCTGACTGGCTTTGAGGATGGTTCTATAAGGGGAATTTTATTCTCATTTTCATGAACCTGGTCAAAGGCCCATGCCTGGCAAGGTTAGCGGCACAAGTTGTAAACTTACTACTCTGTTTTGCTAAACAGACATGCTTATTAAATAATATTTTATGCATGTACATTTATAATCACAGATTTGTGTTATCCTTCACTATTATCAAAGAATATTATTTTTGTAGTAAATGGCAGTTAATGCAGAAACTTATGAATGATCAAGGTGTTGAAAACAAGGGACTGTTGAGAGGTTAGTATTAAAAGCTGCAGCTATATCACCAATTCCAAGGTTCAGAGAGTATGAAAACAGGAGGAGAAAATAAGTAAGAGTTAAGTAATATAGAGTTGGAGTGTGATAAAGTGCTGACTCATGAGAATCATGTGGCTAAGGCATTCTTGGATTGAAACAGTTGCCTGAATAAGGTCTACAAAATACTGAGCTTATAAAATATTCACTCAGATATTGGGAATAGGTTAATGGGGTCTGACACTAGTCCACAAAAGAAAGCAAATATCACTCTAGGACTGCTGAATAAAGAAACTTGCTGTCTTCTATGATGCAGCTTCTGCCAATAAACTCATTTTTCTGAAGAAAGTTTCATATACTGGGCAATAATTTAAATAAAATTAATGAAGAAAATAATATTGTTTTTAAATTATGTTTTGGGTGAAACTAATAAATTTAAAATTGCTAATGCATGCTATTATTTTTAATTATTTGGGGTTTGTGGTGATAAAGCTTATATTTATAATATGTATAGCTAATTTTATTTTGAAGTTATACTTACCATTTTCCATTTACATAGGAAATAAAAATATATAAATTATGGTATTAAGACCACAGTTATTATGTTGACATTTAGCTTATATATTCTGCCTGAAGGCACTAGTAAAACATGATGTTGTTATAAGATGTAATATATTGTGACTACAGATTAAAGACAAATAAAATGATAATCATGTTTTTAACATTCTTATCTAAAAATATGTATAAGTTTATTCATATAATTTTATACTGATTTTTATTTTATAGGAATAAAGACTCTGAAAATGGCAACATTATATACATATTTTTAATTTATGAAATTTAATAACTGAACTCATGGAATGCTATCTTTAGTTATTATCATAACATAACTCTGGATAGCCACATAACTTGTGCAATAAATGAAAATGAGATTAATAGAGAAATAATATTTCTACAAAGTTTTCAATGTCTATCAGTATATTCATCCCCATTAACTCTAGTGAATTTAATGATATAGTATATTTTCTACTAAATTTATTGTTTTAAACTATGTTTTTTTCATTTTCACATTCCAAACAAAAGATGAGCCAGTAAAACCCTCTATTTGAAAGAATGTCCCACAATTAAATAAAAACTCTCTCTCTCTCTCTCTCTCTCTCTCTCTCTCTCTCTCTCTCTCCATATATATATATATATATATATATATATATATATATATATATATTTACATTGAGACATAAATGCTCATTTAAGAAAGTATATTCATAGATTATCAACAGGAAATGTTATTTTAAAGGCAGTGTATCTTTTTAAGAAATAATTTACTTAGAGTGATACATAAAATTCTATATATTGTAAATAATTTTTAAACTTATTTTGGTTCCATGGCATCAATACAAGTTTATATTTTAGTAAAGAATATATCCTCTACCTAAAGCCCAGTAAATACTTCAGAAGATGATTAAAAACATTAAAAAAGCCAGAAGATATGAGAGTTTTTTATGAGCCTATGTCTCCCCAAAATAGAAGAATCTACATCCAGAAAAGTCTCACCAAAATGTGAAGTGAAATATAAGATATAATAGAATAACAATAACCCCATTAAAGCACATAGGTAAAAGATTGTGAAAATTCAGCCCTACACAAAGAACTACAAGAAACGACAAGGGATGCTAAATTGTGAGAAATAGTCTCCTCCAAAACGGTTATCTAAGATCAAATGGTCAGCTTTGAGAGCATATACATCAGTCTAATTATAAAATTTGAGCATGTTACATACTTAGGCATATAGGTATCAGTATATATATATTCATGTAACAACAATTAATGAAAACGTGGTTATGAATTTGAAAAAAAAAATACAAGCAGTAGGCATAGGGAAAGTTTTAGAGGAGGATGTGGTAGGAAGAAATACTATAATCATATTTTATTTTAAAATTTTTGTTTAATTTATTTTTATCTCATGCAATACATTCCAACCACAGCCTCCACTCACCCCCCTCCACCCAACACTTCCAACTCTCCAACTCCTTTGTTTCCCTTCAGAAAATAATCTGGAATTCCAATGATTTCAACTTCCGCTCCTTGGGTACTTTCTCTAGCTCCTACCTTGGGAGTCCTGTGTTCCAACTAATAGCCAACTGTGAGCATCCACTTCTGTGTTTACCAGGCACTGGTATAGCCTCCCACAAGACAGCTATATCAGTATCTGGTTTTTATGTTGAGGTTGTTGATCAACTTGGTGTTGAGATTTGTGCAAGGTGACAAATATAATTCTATGTTCATTTTTCTACATACAGACAGCCAGTTAGACCAGCACCACTTATTGAAGATGCTTTATTTTTTCCATTGTATATTTTTGGCTTCTTTGTCAAAGAACAAGAGTCCATAGGTGTGTGGTATTATTTTTATGTCTTAAACTCTATTCTATTAATCAGTGTGTCTGTCTCTGTACCAATACCATGCAGTTTTTGTCACTATTGTTCTGAAGTAAAGCTTGAGGTTAAGGATGGTGATTTCCCCCCAGCTTTTCATTTATTGTTAAAAATTGCTTTTGCTATTCTGTGTTTTGTGCCTTTCTAGATGAATTTGAGAATAGCTCTTTCCATGTCTTTGAAGAATTGTATTGGGATTTTGATGAGGATTGCCATGAATCTGTAGATTGCCTTTGGTAGGATGGCCATTTTTTTCTATGTTAATTCTGCCAATCCATGATCATGGAGCATCTTTCCATTTTCTTGGATCTTCTTTGATTTCTTCTTGAGAAACTTGAAGTTATTGTCATACAGGTCTTTCACTTGTTTGTGAACTAGAGTTACCCCAAGATATTTTATATTATATGTGGCTATTGTGAGGGTATTTGTTTCGCTAATTTCTCTCTTGTCCTGTTGATCATTTGTATAAAGGAAGGCTATGGTCTAAAGCTGGTCTTCAATAACAGCAAAAACAAGAGAAAGTCTACATATACATGAAAACTGAAAAACTGTCTACTCAATAATAACTTGATCAGGGAAGAAAGAAAGAAATTGAAGACTTCCTGAAATTTAATGAAAATGCTGACACATCCTACCCAAACTTATGTGACACAAGAAATCAGTGTTAAGAGGAAAGTTCGTAGCAATAGTGTCCTGGAAAAAAAAAAAAAAAAAAAAAAAAAAAAAAAAAAAAAAAAAAAAAAAAAAAAAAAAAAAAAAAAAAAAAAAAAAAAAAAAAAAAAAAAAAAAAAAAAAAAAAAAAAAAAAAAAAAAAAAAAAAAAAAAAAAAAAAAAAAAAAAAAAAAAAAAAAAAAAAAAAAAAACTGGAGAGATCTTACACTAACAACTTAACAGCACACCTGAGAGTTCTATAACAAAAAGCAGCAAACTTATCCAAGAAGAGAAGAAATCAGGAATAGTCAAACTTAGGGCTGAGTCAACCAAATAGAAACAAAGAGAAAAATACAAAGAATCAACAAGACCAAAAGCTGTTTATTTGAGAGAATCTACAATATAGATAAATCCCTATTCTTTCTAACTAAAGGGCCCAGAGGCATTATGCAAATTAACAAAATTGGGAATGAAAAGGGAGACATAACAAAAGAAATGGATGAAATTCAAAATATCGTCATATACTACTATAAAAGCCTATACACAACAAATGATGAAATGGATGGCTTTCTAGACAGATACCACATACCAAAGTTAAATCAAGAGCAGGTAAACTATTGGAACAGGCCCACATCACACAAGGAAATAGAAGTAATTAAAAACCTTCCAACCAAAGAAAGCCCAGGGCCAGGTGGATTTAGTGCATAATTCTACCAGACCTTCAAAGGACTGATAGCAATATTCCTCAAAGTATTCCATAAAATAGAAATGGAAGGAGCACCACCTAATTCATTCTATGAAGGCACAATTACTCTGATACTTAAACCACACAAGGAACAAAGCAAAAAAGAGAACTGCAGAACAATCTTCCTTATGCATATCGATCCAAAAATATCTCCTTGTTGTCTTGCTTTTAATTTTCTCTGAAATGTAGCAGAGAATTTTAATCCATAATAAAATTAGCACTGAACACTGTTTTTAAGTCAAAATGTTCCACCGCCTGGCATGGTGGCACATGCCTTTAATCCCAGCACTTGTGAGGCAGAGGCAGGTTGACTTCTGAGTTCAAGTCCAGCTTGGTCTATAAAGTGAGTTCCAGGACAGCCAGGGCTATACAGAGAAACCCTGTCTCGAAAAACCAAAAAACAACAAACAAACAAACAAGAATACCTACCACCAGTATTTACAATTTTATGGTATCTGTATCAGTTTATTTGAAAGGAACCTCATGTGTTTGCCCGACATGACAACATTTAATAATATGACATATATTTCTGAGAGCTTATTTAATTACCAATCTTTCTCTCATTTATTTACTTATTTATTTGTTTGCTTTACATCCAAATAAGTGGCCCTGTTCTAACAATCTCCCCTCACACAGTCACTTTCATACTATCCTGTTTTCCTCTGAGAGGGTGTAAGCCTCACTTATTTATTAACTCTCTGCTGGGCTAAGTTACATTGATTCCCAGTGAGGCCAGCCAGACACAGCAGTCCAGTTAGGGAAAAAAAAAATACTACAGACAGGCAACAGCTTTAGGGAAATTCCCCACTTTAGTTGTTGAAGCACCCACATCAAGACCAAGCTGCATATCTGCTACATATGATCTGGCTCTTTGGTTGGTGGTTCAGTCTCTGAGATCCACAGGAGTCCAAGTTAGTTGAGTCTTTGGTTTTCCCATGGGTCCTTATGCCATTCTGAGACCATTGATTCTTACCCCAACTTTTCAAAAACACTCCAACAGCTTTGTCCAATGTTTGAGTGTGGGACACTGCATTTTTTTCAGTCAGCTGCTGGGTAGAGTCCCTCAGATGACAGTTATACTGGCTGTAAGTGTAATAGAAGTATCATTATTAGTGTGAGGAACTGGTGCTTACCCTTAGGATGGGTCTCAAATTGGGCAACTTTTTGGCTGGCCATTCTTTCAGTATTTGTTTCATCTTTGTCCCTCCATTTTTTATAGACAAATTTTGGGTAAAAATTTTTGTTGGTGGGTTGGTGTTCTAATCTTCTCACTGGAAGTCTTGGAATCCTGTAAGCTGAGAGACAATTATTGTACAGAACATATCGATTGTTTAGACAATTTAGTGTAATATATCAATTTCCTGCAAAAGAAATCTACATCTTACAGGGTGGCTCATTAAGATGCAGGAAGTTCTAAAGGGATGTGAAATATTATTTGTTACCCAGAAGTTCCTTGATCCCAAAAATAACAACTCAGAAGCATCGGGAAGCTCATAAAACAGATCAAATACACTGAACACCTTTTGCCCCAGGTATATATAAGCAGTAAATACTACTGCTTCTTCAAATAAGCCATGGTATCTCAAAGAGGCTCAGATTGTCTGAGCTTCCTAGAAGAGGCAGAGACCTGCCAAACTCTGAATGTGGTATAACAAACCTTCCTGGAATGGACAGCTTCCAAATTGTTAATATTTTTGCTGATTGTACAGTATGCTCCAGGTTTCCATCTTTATTTTTTTTTAAGCTGGCTTCCATGATATGGTGGACTTTTGTGATATAACTATTGTTGAGTAATTGCAGCCTCCTTTAAGAAACTTATTGCCCTTAGGTCTTATGAGTAACTACAATATATTCATTGGCATGCCAAGTTGGACAACGATAGTAGACTTATTTTTTTTTCTGATATTGTCTCTATGCCTTAAAAAATTGATACTTATTTGTCACTTTAGAAAGAGTGTCCAGGAATATCAGATAAGGAAAATGTATAATTTTCTTTCTTTAATTTTTGAGAACATAATTACTTAATTCCTCATTCCCTTTCCTCTGGGTAACCCTCTCATATACTCCACTGTTTAGTTAAAATTAATGACCCTTGTTTTGTTAATTATTGTGACATATATACACACAAATATATAATCTATTCAGTCTGTATATTTTTATTTATATGTGCAGTGCATCATTTTAGAGATGACCAGTGAAGAAACTTCTCTTTGCCAGAGAAAGAAACTATTACAATATACCACAGCTACTCAAAAATCACAGTTGTGGAGTACTATCCCAAATAATATGTATACAATAGAACTTTTCCATCAAAACCTCAGGAATTATTACAGAAGAGAGTACAGAAATATTTTAATAGCCAAAGGGCAGGAGCAGGTAATTTTCTCTGACATTTTGTCTCCTAGGGAATGACAGAAGCCACAACTATGAAGCCTCATAAACCTAACTGTGTAAATAGGAGCTAAATATACAAACTAACATGGAGGATGGAACACCTGAAAGGGTTCTGCTCTACATAAAGAACAAAAAGACAAATAAGGAATGCAAGGTATAGAAAGAAGTCTTTTCATCTTCTGTTAGTCGGACATCATCAGAAAGAGATGCCCCTTGGTCTAGCAAACTTTATATGCCACAGTACAGGGGAATGCCAGGGTCAAGAAATGGGAGTGAGTGGGTAGGGGAGCAGGGTGCAGGAGTGTATAGGGGACTTTCAGGATAGTATTTGAAATGAAAATGAAGTAAATATCTAATAAAAATAGAAAAAAAATAGAAAGAAGTCTTTTCTAGGGTGAAACTGCAATTTTAACACTGGTTACATATTCCATATTGTTCGATATTTCTTAGGCTTTTATTATTTTTAAACATGAGTTATGGCTTCTAATCTGACTCTCCCTAAAATAGTTCTACCTCCCCCCTCAGAAAAAGAGAGAGAATAAAAATATATATATTCTCAACCAATAGAGGATAGAAGGATAGAATTTTACAACATCACTCCACTTTATGTTTTATGTTTTATAAACCTCCCAAAACATTTCAGGGAGTAAACAATGGATTACTTGTAAAGCATGTTTCATAGAGAAACTATTTGTACTCACCAAATTAGGAGAGTATTCAATATGAAGAATGTGTCTTTTTTTCCTCAGAGTTTTTATGATTATAATTTACTATAGCAAAACTGAAGTTAGTATAAGGACTGATATTTATAAATATAAATGCAAGCTTCTTTAATATTCTGAACTAAAACTAAAGTATTAGCTCAAAGTAGATAAATATATGTTTATCAATGATTTGGATTATTAATGATAATATGCTTTAAACATAATAAAATTAACATGTTAGTGTTATCTTAGACCAAACAAAATGCAAAGAATAAAATTCAGAAAATTGCATCTATTAATTTTTTTAAAGAAAATAGTTAAGTCCATGTATGTAAGTAAAATAAGTATATGTGCAAATTATACTAACTCAGATTTTTTATAATAATTCTAATGATGTTATTCTTTCAGAGATAACAGGTAACAAAAGTATTCATTTCCTATAGTTTAAGCTGCCCTTTTTCTGTTTAGTTCAATTTGGATGTACTTAAATAAAGATACTGCTTTGATTTGAATTTTTCAACACTTGTTACCTTATGTCAGCTTAAATGTATGTATGTATGTATATATATATATATATATATATATATATATATATATATATATATATATATACACACATATATATAAATACATATATCTTATATTTATTCAAGCTAATATATACACATATATATATACAATTTTATTGTTGATTAGAGATTTTAAAATTATTATATTAATGAATCTAAATTAGCCACCTTAAAATACACATTTCAAAGTGATAATTTTTATGTGAAAATTAGTGTCTTTTGAGGCTGAGGGCATCATATCGCATTAGTAAAGTGCAAATCTAACAATTTTTTTTGCTGCAGAAATTGTAGAATTAATAAAAACCCTACCATGCTAATTAATAACACAATTTAAGTAGCATGGCAAACTTGGATAAAAAGATTCAACACTGATCACATCAAATTCCATTAACATATATAAGGCCATTGTAATGTACACATCTCTAGGTTCTATTGAAGGAAAGCACATTATATTTAAAGACAAATTCCCAATGGCTTCAGCAAAAGTTAGAGACCAACTCTATGACATAAGTAGTGAATTATCTGTAGTATATCTGCCATATATCCCCATGATTTTCTTTAGAAAAATTCTGGAAAATCGGTGTTTGAAGCAACCAAATGAAAGTGAAAACAAAACAAAACAAAAAAAATATCTTTAAGAAAAATTTTTGAAAAATGTACTACCCTAATTCTATCCTGTATTTCTCAGTATGATTATGCCCTTTCAGAATTTTGTCTGCCTTCTAGTCAGCCATATTAACTATTACAAGCATTTTCTCCATAAACATATAATCTTATAAACCTAAGATATTTTTGTTCAGCTGGTTTTTGAAATGTAAGGAAATATCTGTTGAACTAATAATTCAGAACTCTTTAATTGAAAATAGTCTTTTATAGAAACAACCAAAACTTTAAAGAATAAATTGTTGATATAATATTTGAGTAATATCTTTTTTGAACATTTCACCACAGTTCCATATAACTGAATATATACCGGGAGGGGGGAGGATATAGGGGACTTTCTGGATAACACTTGAAATGTAAATGAAGAAAATATCTAATAAAAGTTGAAAAAAAATAAAAAAAAATAAAAGTAACTTCAAAAAATAAAAAAAATAAAAATTAAAAAGGAACTTCAGAATGGCTAACAAAATCAGATGTTAAGATTGTAGTATCTTTTTTTAAATATAAAATAGTGAAAAAATGAATATGGTAAAGGTGAAAATCTTTAATACTGACTTCTATGATATCAAGTAGGTCAGCATGGAAAGAAAAGTTGTCTTGTCCTTGGGGAAGACAGATGGAATTGAACCTACATGATATGGTTTTGATATTCTAGGCTAGACAAGTAAAGCTTTGTGCTGAACAAAATCCTAAAACCAATAAAGTCAGATATATTACTGGTAATTGGCCGATTCCAGAAATTACTTAAAAACATAAGTAATCCTGCAGTACTGAATGGCAGAACAGTGAACAAAACTCCAATCACTAAAGATCAGGATAACAAAGCTAGTGAATATTTTTGTCCTAGACATCACTGAGATCTAGAAATTACTAACAAATGGAAGTTCATGTACTCTTATAGGCTTTCAGAGATGAAGCCACCTACCAAAGAGCATGCACATGCATGTGCTGGACCTAGGGCCCCTGGATATATGTAGCAGATGTGCGTCTCTGTCTTCATGGAGGTCCCCCAACAAATGGAGTGGGAGCTGTCCCTGATTCTTTTGCTGGTCAGTGAACACCATTCCCCTAACTGGGCTGCTTAGTCTGGCCTCAGTGGGAGAGAAGATGCCTAGCCCTGCAGAGACATGGTGTGTCAGAGTGGAGGGCTGCTCATAGGGTCCTCCACCATCTCAGAGGAGAAGCAGATAGAAGATTGGGGTGGGGACTGTGTGAGGTGCACACTGGGATGAAGGAAATAGTGATAAGCATGTTAAAATAAATAAACAAACAAACAAATAAATAAATAAATAAATAAATAAATAAATGATTTTAAAAAGAAAATTCATAGACTGGTTAGATGATATATACAGAACTTTTAGAGTAACCTGAACATCAGACAGATAACCTGTGTACCAATAGATAAAATAGTGGTCGGGGAAATATACTATTACTAGCCTTGGAGCAAACCCTAAGTATATATACTGTTCTCTAGAATTTTTTTCATTGCCCTCAGACATTAGTGACCATGGAAAACTTAACTTAGCACCCGGACAGATTTGTTTCTCTTTAACATAATTCTAAATACAACAGTACAACACCATGCAAGAGTGCAGATAGAACAGGATAATAAGTATGGGTCTTTTCTTTGGGACTTGATTATTAGCTAGGTAAAGTCACTTTAGAATATACTAATGGATCACACCCTCAGGCATGTATTTGGAACAACTGCAGAGAAATGGAAAGACACCTAAACAAAGTCTAGAAGAATTTTACTTCCTTTAATATCTTGCTGGAATGTTTACAGTGGTCTTGGCTTGAAATCTAACTCAGAAATCAACAGTCTGCAGAAGGGTCGGCTTTTCTCCTAGCAGTGTTGTTGAATCTTGGCAGGTAGAGTTCTCAAGGTATGACACTAGTTTGTGACAATATAGCATCCTGTAGTTGGCTCATCCATTATGACTCATTGACAGTCCAGTCAAGTAGAATCCTATAGTGATGACACATAGGCTGCTAATGTAGAAGCCATCTTGGTTTAGTCCTTAACAAGGAGGAAGATTTGGGGGCAAACTATCTTAATAAATACTTTAACAATGAAAATATAGGATATTTTAGGTAAACATGGGCTTGGCTCCCCGCCAACACTTAAAGAATGAAAACATACTATGAACAAACGTTTAACTAGTGATAAAATATTGAAGTTATTGCAGGCTCAAAGAAAATGAACATTATGCTTAGAATTTCTCTCCCATATAAATAATGATATAAAAGGCAAAAATTTTGGAGGTAATCATTACCATGAAACCAAAAACCAGATAAGGACACAACAAATTTTAAAAAGACAGTGTCAATAATTCTCATTTTTATGAGATTCCTACGAGAGGGGATATAGAAACTGAAGTGGTCAGCACCTTTAACCAAGAAGGACTTTCAGTGGATGGAGGGGGTCATCAATCCACATACAAAATCTTCTACCTAAAACTTGTCTTGCTTGGAGGATGTGCAGGGATAAAGATAAGGCCGAGACTGAGGGGATGACTCTCCCAAATTGAGACCCATCCCTTGTAAGAGAGACAACCCTTGAAACTATTAATAATACTCTGCTTTGCTTGTAGACAAGAACCTTCCATAACTGTCTCCTGATAGGCTTCATCCAGTAGGGTACAGAGGCAGAGCCAGAGGCCCACAGCCAAATATCAAGCAGAGCCAAGGAAGTATTGAGAAAGATTGTGAGACAGAAGTTTACAAGATGGATGGGTTAAGGACAGCACAAGAAGACCTACAGAGTCAACTAACCTGGGACCATGGAAGCTCATAGAGCCTGGGCCACAAACCAGAGAGCATGCAGGAGTTAAACCTATACCCCATACACATTAGTAGCAGATGCATGACTTGGTCTTCCTGTGGGTCCCCCAATAATCAGAGTGGGTCCCCCAATAATCAGTGTGGGTCCCCCAATAATCAGAGTGGGGCTGTCTCTGTCTCTGTTCCCTCCCACTGGATCCCCTTCACCCTATCTAGACTACTTGGAAGGGCCTCAGTGGGTGAGAATGTTCCTTGTCTTGCTTGGATTAGATGTTCCAGGGTAAGGTGTTACTCAGGGGAAAAATCAACAGCTTTGTGGAGACACTGTTGGGGCAATCACAGCAGAAATTTGTAAAGGGTGGGATTGGGAAGAGAGGAAGGAGTGGTGATGATCAGGGTACAAAATGAATAAAATAGAAGAAAGAAAGAAAGAAAGAAAGAAAGAAAGAAAGAAAGAAAGAAAGAAAGAAAGAAGAAAGAAAGAAAGAAAGAAAGAAAGAAAGAAAGAAAGAAAGAAAGAAAGAAATGTCCATAAGACAAAGACTCATTTATTTTTGTTTAATTTTAGGAATACTTTGTAAGTAGTCTCTGTATGAAGGGTATTCAGAGGCCAGAAAATAACAGGTCCTCTTGAAATGGATTGTTATAAGTCTCTGAGCTGCCATGTGATTGTTAGGAACTAAAATCTGGTCTTCTGGAAATACAGTAAGTGCCATTAATTGCTGAGTCTCTCACATGCTTAGTCCAATATCTTTGATAAACATAGACGCAAAAATATTCAAGAAAGTACTTGGGAATTGAACCTAACATTATTTATCATGATCAATTGAGGTGAAACCCAGACATAGCAAGATGACCCTCTATATGTAAATTGGTAAATGTGATATACATATAAATAATAATAAATACAATGTAGCAATATTATTATAAACAAAAGTCATTTATATAAAATTAGTATCATTTCTCTATTATAATAATACACATTTTTACATGAAATGAATATACCCCATATAATAATTAACATGTATATATATCTCTATATATATACATGTTAATTATATATATGTGTGTGTGTGTGTGTGTGTGTGTGTATGTATGTATGTATGTATGTATGTATTTAATTAAATAGCCAAAATCATGCTGAATCAGAAAGGTTTAAAAATTTCTATATAAAATTTTATTTTTATTCCAACTAAAGCTAGAAGTCCTATCCAAAATAATCAGGCTAAAGAAGGAAACAGAATACATTTCCTCAATGAGGTAAACTCTGAAATTCAATTGTCACCTTTAACAGACGACATACCCTGTATCTGGAAAACTCCAAAAATTATAAGAAATTACTAAAACGAAACTCATCAAATTTGCTGAATGCAAAATTGACATATAAAACCAGTATTGCTATTCTATGGTAACAGAAAATTATCTGAAATGCAAATTAAGGAGAGAATCTTAATTTCAATAGATACAAAACCTTAAAGTACAAAGAACTTAGTTCAACTATAGGAGTAGGGAAAAAATACTGCAAATTATAAATCACTCAGGAAAGAAACTGTAGAGGATATTAAATTCTAGAAAGATATTATGTTTTCACAGATGATTCTACTACTCAAAGTGATTCACAGACTTAATATAAGTTCTATCAGAATTTAAATCACACTCTTCAAAAAACTACAAAAATTCTAAAATTTTAATGGAACTATTAAGTGTTAAATAAACAATTATATATATATATATATATATATATATATATATATATATATATATATACTATAAGTGTGAAGTCACAAAACCACCAGTGACACTCCTAAATTTGTAATGCTTAATATTCCACAGATAACCTCAAGCTGAATAAATGATACTTAATTTAGTCATGAGACTGAAGAGTCATTACCTAGAAATTATAAATCACAAGGTGCATAGAACAGAAAAAGGTGAATGTTGTAAATATCAGATTGTCATATGTGACAGAGGGGTTATTTATACTAAGGCAAGCAAAACAAAGGAACCTTATCTTCCCAAGTGTTTTATGGCACATCCTCCTTTCACACATTATGAATTACATGCTGGAGTCTCAAAATGCCGTATCTGTGTTGCAGAGTATCATTTTTACTTTGGACCTATTATTCTCTTTTACCTCTCTGTTTCACTCACTGCAATCAAGTTTATACTTAAATGACATTGCATCTTGAAAGTAGATGATTTAGGGGTTGGAAATGGCAGGCATTCATTGGAAGGAATTTGGTTTGTTCTGTTCTCAGAAGCAGGCTTTTGACAGACTGCAGAATGAGTTTAATATATTGGAAATATTTATGTAATATTTAAGAACAGATATAATTACTCTGCAAGAAACCCCTAAAATCTAAAAGCCATGGGCTAAATACTATGATTTTGGTATGGATTGTCATGCAGGGATTCATGATTTAGAATTTATTCTGAAAGATTAGCAATATGAAAATGGGTAATATATGGTGACCCGTGAGAGCTTGTTACATCACTGTGGGTGCTAACTTTAAAATATATTCAGCTATTTTTAGAGACCCTTGCCAATTTTTGTGATTGTACATTATTTGAATAAATGCTAGATTGATCCTTAAATCTGTCTCTGGTTTACTGTCTTACTATGTAGCCTCTTCTATATATACTTGTATTACTTCAATATAGACAGATCTTAGAAGAAGCTAATTAAATCTTGCAGTGCTTCCACAACTATGAGATTATTATCTTTGATTCTTTATTTAATACCGTTTCTTAAATATTTTATACTATTTGAAATAAGAATAATAACTAAACTAAGAGATTTAAAGTTTCATGGCAATCATAATTCAAATTTCAACATCATGTTCACATAAATAAAATACAGGTAATATTAAAATTTACATTGTGAAAAATATCTCACAAAGGTAAAGCTATCTTGACTCAAACAATGAAAGTGTAAGCATTACACCTCTAGACATCAAAACCTACCTAGACGGCTTGGTGCTTTTGGAGATTAAAAAAAAAAAAAAAGGATATATTCACCATTGAAACAATGTATGCATATGAAAAATAAAAGCAATCAATTATGATCAGTTTATTTTTATCAAAACCTAAACTAACACAATTCATATAGAAATGCTGTTAATATATACTTTTGTGAGTACTGGGTATGACTCTAAAGCAGAAAAAAAAAATTAGAGGACTACTAGCTCATTTTATATAAAGGGGGGTAGTAGAGGGCTGTGTTGAAAAGGAGTTATAAAAAATATTTAATTATTTCAAAGATACAAAGCAAGCAGTCCTGTCAAAATATCTTAAAGGGTCTAAATATATAGTGTACATTGAAATTATTTCAACCCAACATATATATGAAAGTCAAATAATCATTAATCATCAATGAAGTATAAGTTTGAATTGTAATAATATATCAATTTACACATTAATGGGTAAAATAAAAAAGATACTCACAAAACCTAGAATAGGTGTGCAACCAATAAGAAAATGCTTATGAACCATTGCTTAAAGGTAAAATAACACAATCATGAACATCACATAAATTTTACTCAGGCAACTAAATAAAGGATCATAGAACTCACTTCTCTGTACATGTACACACACACACACACACACACACACACACACACACACACACACACACACANATATATATATATATATATATATATATATATATATATATATATATATATATATATGAAACCAGTTTGTCTGACCAATAATCATACCTAGTTACTACTCACAACAGTATAATTGATAGACAAGATGTACAAACAATACAATATATATTATTAGGTTGATGGAATGAAGTGGAATAAAAGGAGGAGGAGATCAAGAAATGATGTGAGAAAAATGCAAATGAAGACATCATACCCTCACAGAAAACACATAAAAACACAAAATCAGAAAACATAATATACAAGCAAAAGAAAAATGAAACAAAAAATCAAAATGAAAGAAACTTCCAGAAAACTCAAAAAGTCAACAAGCTGAAGTGTCCAAGTGAGGATGCCTCAGTCCCACTTGGTAGAGAGAAGAAAGGAATCACAAGTGGGGAGAGAGGGAGGATCTGGGAGGGAAAGTGGAGAGGATGGGGGGAGTAAGGGGAGGAGAGAGATACATAATCTGGTATTGGGTGAGGGAAAATGACTGAAGCCCCTGAGGGCTAGCAGAAAGAATGAAAACAGGCAACCTCAGGAAATAGGAGGTTTGGGAGACCCCCTAGAATGCACCAGAGACCTGGGAAGTAAGAATCTCCCTGGACTCAAAGGGAGGGACATTAGATGAAATGTTGGACAGTAGGGAGAGGGAATTTATATACCCCACCTCAAGCAGGAAGACAGGACATCAAGTGAGGGATGGGGTAGCCACCCCACAGTCACACTTCTGACACATAATTATTTCTGTCTCAAAGAATTACAGGGATGAAAATGGAGAGGATCCTGAGAAAAAGAAGGTCCAGTGACAGACCTAAAGTGGGATCCAGCTCAAGGGGAGGACCCAAGGCCTGACACTATATTACTGAGGTTATGGAACACACACAAAAAGGGACCTATCAGGACTGCCTTCCCAAAGACCCAACAAGCAGCTGAAGAGTCAGATGTAGATATTTGCACGCAACCAATGGAAGCTGCTGACTCTTGTGGTTGAATTAGGGAAGCCTGATAGAAACTGAGGAGAAAGGTGATCCTGTAGGAGGACCAGCAGTCTCAATTAATCTGTATGCTCAAGATCTCTCAAACACTGGGCCACCAAACAGACAGCGTACAACAGCTGACAGGAGGTCCCCAACACACATACAGAAGAGGACTTCTGTGTCTGTGTTCATTCAGAGATGACGCACCTAACTCTCAAGAGATTGGAGGCCCCAGGGAGTTTAGAGGTCTCATGGGGTAGGGGTTGGGGGCATCCACGTAGTGATGGGGTGGGGTGGGGAGGAAGTACGGGATGTGGAGTAGATGGAGGGTGAATGGGGGGAAGGAGAATGGAATAGGGAGTATAAAAATAAATTAAAAATTAAATTGAATTTAAAAAGAAAGAGAAAACGAAATAAATGTCCAGACAAACCTCAGTCTCTAACCCAGAAGCTTTCTCCAATTGATCACCAATTACATGTGATAATTTAGTTTCCTTCAAGGCATTCTCATTGGGGAAAGATACTACTTTTTAAAATTAATTAGTTAATTTTTTACACTCAAAATATTATCCTCCCCACCCCACCCGATCAACTGTCTAGTGTTCCACATCCAATACCTTCTTCCCAAACCACTATCTCCATGTGCAAGTCCACAACCTCCACCCAACCTGACCTCTAAACTCCCTGAGGCCTCGAGTCTTGAGTCTCTTGAGCATTAAATGCATCATCTCTGAATGAACACAGACCCAGTAGTCCTCTGCTCTATGTGTGTTGGGGGCCTCATAGCAGCTGGTGGATGCTGTCTGTTTGGTGGTCCAGTGTTTGAGAGATCTCGGGGGTTCAGGTTAATTGAGACTGCTGGTCCTCCTACAGTATAATCCTCCTCAACTTGTTTCAGCCTTCCCTAATTCAACAATAGGGGTCAGCTGCTTCTATCCATTGGTTGGATGAAAATATATACATCTGATTCTTTTAGGTGCTTGTTGGGACTTTTGTAGTTTTGTCATTCTAGGTCCCCTTTTGTGAGTGTTCCATAGCCTCAGTAATAGTGTAAGGCCTTGGGGCCTCCCCTTGAGCTGGATCCTACTTTGGGCCTGTTGCTGGATCTTCTTTTCCTCAAGCTTCTCTCCATTTCCATCTCTGTAATTTAGACAGGAACAATTATGGGTCAGAGTTTTTGACTGTGGGATGGCAACCCCATCACTCACTTGATGTCTTGCCTTCCTGCTGGAGGTGGGCTCCATAAGTTCCCTTCCCTAATGTCAGGTATTTCATCTAAGATCGCACCTTTTGAGACCTGAGAGTCTCTCACATCCCAGGTCTCTGGTGCATTCTGGAGGGTCCCTCCATCTTACTATTTCCTGAGGTTGCCTATTTCCATTCTTTTGCTGGTCCTCAGGCCCCCTCTCCTACCTGTCACCCTGCATCCACTTTCCCTCCCAGGTCCCTCCTTCCCCACCTGTAATTGCTTTCTTCTCTCTCCCAAGTGGGACTGAAGCATCCTCACTTGGGTTGTTCAGCTTATTGGTCTTTTTGAGATCTGTGGACTACATGTTGGTTATGTTGTTGTTGTTTTTTTTTTTTAATTTTTTGGCTAATATCTACTTATTATTGAGTACATACCATGTAATTCCTGAGTTACCTCACTCACGATATATTTTCTAGTTCCATCCATTTGCCTGCAAAATTTAGGATGTCCTCATTCTTGATAGCTGAGTAGTATTCCAGTGTGTAAATGAACAACATTTTCTGCATCAGTTCTTCTGTTGTGGGACATCTGGGTTTTTCCAGCTCCTCACTATCACAAATAAGGCCTCAGTAAAAGGTGCTGGTTTAACTGGGTAGCTGTATGTAGAAAATGATAATAGACCCATATTTTTCACCTTGCACCAAGCTCAAGTCCAAGTAGATCAAGGATCTCAACATAAAATGAGATACACTGAATCTAATAGAAGAGAAATTGGGAAGGAGCCTTGAATTCGTTGGCATGGGGGAAATTTCCTAAACAGAACTCCATTGGTTCATGCTCTAAGATCAATAATTGATAAATTGCCCTACCAGGCATAGTCAGCCATCATTGGGCAGAGAGGCCCCTAGGTCTTGCAAACTTTATATGCCCCAGTACAGGGGAACGCCAGGGCCAAGAAGTAAGAGTGGGTGGGTAGGGGAGCAGGGTGGGGGAAGGTATTGGGAACATTGTGATAGCATTTGAAATGTAAATAAAGAAAATATTTAATAAAATTAAATTAAAAAAAATAATTGATAAATGGGACCTCGTGAAACTGGAAATCTTCTATTAGGCAAAACACATTGTCAATAAACCAAATCAGCAACTTTCAGGTTGGGAAAAATCTTCATTAACACCACATCTGACAGAGGGCTAATATCCAAAATATATAAAGAACTCAAAAAGATAACCATAAAATTTTTTTTTAAAAATGCAGTACAAAACTAAACCGAGAATTCATAACAAATGAATCTTGAATGGCTGAGAAGCACCTAAAGAAATGTTCAAAGTCCTTAGTGATCAGAGAAATGTGAATCAAAACAACCCTGATATTCCACCTTACACCAATCAGAATGGCTAAGATCAAAACCTTATGTGACAACACATGTTGGCAAGGATGTGGAGAAAGAAGAATACTCTTCAATTGCAGGTGGGATAGCAAACTGTTACAACTACTCTGGAATTCAGTCTGGAGGTTCCTCAGAAATGTGGAAATATATCTACCTGAAGACTCAGCTATATAACTCTTGGGCATATACCCAAAAGATGCCACACCATGCCACAGGGACCCATGTCCCACCATGTTCATAGCAGCCTTATTCGTCATGAACTACTCTTTAAAAATGTATTTTTGTTTGTTGAAATTGGTTCTTTTTACAACATATCTTGATAATAGATTTCCATCTCTCTAATACTCCCAGACTTCTCCACCTCTCAACCCCTCTGGATCCATTTCTTTTCAGTCTTTCATTTAAAAACTACAGGGTTCTAAGAGGTAAAAAACAACAAAATGTATAATAAAGTAAAACAAAACCATCATATTCAAGTTGGACAACAGAAGGAAAACAGCCCGAAGACTAGATGTTAATTAAAAATCCACTCACTCATATACTTAGGAATTCCATAAAAATACTAGTCTGTAAGTTATAAGATGTAGGCAGAGAGCCTTCTGCAGATGTGTGTAGGCTCTGTTCTTGCTGTTTTAGTTTCAGTGAGTTTATGTTGGTTTATATGAGCTTTGCTCAGTTGATTCTTGGGCTTTGTTCTCCAGGTGTCCTCCATCACCTTTCTGCCTCTTCTTCTGTGGGGTTATCTGAACTCTGTGAGGAAGGATTTAATGAAAACCTCCCATTTAGAGCTATGTATCCCAAGGGCTGTGTGATGTCTAGTTATGGGTATCTTTATTTGTTCCCATCTACTGCCAGAGTAAGCCTCTCTATAGATGGTCAAAGAAAGTACCCATCTTTGCATAAAGCATATCATTAGGTGTCATTTTATTATTCCTTTTGGGTTTTCTTTAGACCAGTAGTATTTGGTTTTACCCTAGATCCCTGGGCTTCTAGTCTCTGGTTCTTGGTCAAACAAGAAGTGACCAGTCTGAGTTCTGTCATGCGGCGTTAGTCTTATTTCTGATTAGAGATTGTTCTGTAGGGGAGTTTTCATGCCCAGCAGTAAATGGCAAGAACAGCAGCAACAACAACAACAACTTACAATGTCATATCAGTGCATTTCCTTTCTTCTTTCTTTTTTCTCTCTTCTTTTTCTTCTCTTTTCTCTCTTTCTTATTTGGAAGCTTATCTTTTTTTTTTTTTTTTTTTTTTTTTTTTTTTTTTTTTTTTTTTTTTTTTTTTTTTTTTTTTTTTTTTTTTTTTTTTTTTTTTTTTTTTTTTTTTTTTTACAATTTTTAATTTTTTATTCACTTATTTTTTTTTTCCTTTTTTACCCTCTCAGAGACTGAACCATCAACTAAAGCAACAGGATGGAACCAGGCCCCTGAAATATGTAGCAGGTAAGCAGCTTGGTTTTCATGTGGGTCTCCCAACAACTGGAATGTGCATGTGTGTGTGTGTGTGGGGGGGGGTTATCCCTTAAGCTGTTACCTGTCTGTGAAATCTGATACCCTAACTGGGCTACCTTATCTGGCCTCAGTGGGAGAGGATGAGCCTAAATTTGCAGAGAGTTTATCAGGGTCTGAAGATACCTAGGGTGTCCTCTACCCTTTCAGAGGAAAATGGGAAGAGGAGATGGACAATGGACTATGTGAGGGAGGACTAGGAAGGGGAGAGTGGTCCAGACATTAAATGATAGATAGATAGATAGATAGATAGATAGATAGATAGATAGATAGATAGATGAAAAAGATGTCTGTTTTCTAATGAGAGACAGAATTGGGATGGATATTGTAGTCAGGGGAACTAAAAGTTTGTACTAAAGCTGATCAACATTACAACTTGAATCAGGGTTTTCAAGTAAAAACAAACAAACAAACAAACAAACAAACAAACAAAGTCAGGATTCACAGGGTGATTTTCTATACCTTGTAACATTGTATATATTGCACATGAAGCAGTTAAACGTTAATCAAATCCGGTGACAATGTTAGAGAATGTATTCCCTAGGAGCATGGTAGGAAGGGTTTCTTATTATTTTACAATGCAAAATTTGATTAAGGAAGAACTGCACATGCTTACAACTTCAGGGATGTGGCACACTGAGAAAGATAAATCTGAGGAGCTTGCTAGACGCACAGCCTACTTAAAACAGTGAACACCAACCAGGGTTCAAGACACTCTCTCAAAAATAAATAGATCAATAGAAGAAGACAACAGTAGTCAATCTTATTTTCGTTGGCTTTTGGTACATGCACACATTTGCAAGTCTGCTTATGCATGTAGAGGAAGAGGGAGTGAGGATAGAGAGTTTGTAGTATTAAAGATTGGAGATTTTTATTATCACCAATTCCATTTAAATTTAGAAGATATTTGTTGATACTTTAGTTTCTTATTTTTTTCCAAGCATGTATTAGATTTTTTAAATGTTCAAAACTTGCAGATCGTTTTCCTCATATTTACTGAACAAACTACTGGCATGGAAAAAATCTACATTACTAGAACATATGTGACAGAATAAGAGAGACATAATGATACTGAGCATATTTTTGATGATTAGTGACATTCACAAAACCTGAAGGCCAGAATTTGTAGGATATGGTATGTAATTTGTTTTAATGAAACATTTATCCTCTTGATGAGAAGCCATATCTTATTATTTAGTGCTTGGTAGCAGTGGATACACTTTTAATAAGTTAATTCATCATTCATTTTCTCTGGCAATTTTTCCTTCTCTGAGTAACATGGGTTAATATTGTAAAAAGCACTTGCCCTATTCTTTCTATATTAATGGGCTATCATCAATGCATAGCTAAACAAAGACTTGGGAGATGCTAAGAATTGAGAAAACAAAACAATTCTACAGTGTTCAAGCTTCTCTCTGTATTTATTTATTGTGACAATCACAAAAACCTTATTTTCATATAGGTTTAAAAGTAATACATAAATTCAAAAAGTTTGAAAGGTGTAGAATTTGTCACAACGAATAAGAAAACAAAGAAAAGAAACAAAAACAACACCTTGGCTCACACTGTGATTTCAAATATATTTATCTATATTTGAAAAGTTGATAGTGAAATGCAGTCCAATTTTTATGCCACTGGATTTATAACATTAACTCTGTTTTGAATAGAGTAATAACCCAATCTATAATGCTTTTAAAAACTTTTAAATCAGCAAGTTAAACTTCATTTTATTTTTAAACAAGGAATTGCAACTTTACATGGTTTACCAAGGATCACACAACATTATTTTTGCTAATGAGTCTTTTATTACTTTTCAATAACCTACCCTGCTCATGGATATATATGTTTCAAATGACAATGAAGCAGGATATAAGTTCTGACATAAACTAAACAGAAGATAACAATGACAATAATGGTGAACCTGATATATAGGATATATTTGTTCTCAATACAGTGTGCAGATATTTACACATTTTTTCTTTCAGATTACTTTGAGTTTACAAGCATATTGAATTGATTTATTTTAATTATAGTATTCAACATTGCATAGTTGTAATAAAATAAAGAAAAAATTCAATTTTTCATGAGAAAGACTCCTTTTGGTGCACACGATTAGATCTGCCTCTGTCATCGCTTCTAGGCCTTTTGGCTAAGATCAAGTGTAGATCTGCCTCTGTCTAGGATTACCTGACTTAATTGGTTCTGAACTTTGTTGAGGCAGATCACATTGTAGGATTTTGTGAATCAACCTACTTGTTTCATAAGCACCAGTAATCAAAATAGGAGGAGGGAGGAGGACAAAGAGAAAAGGGAGAAAGGAGAGAAGGGGGGAGAGAGTGAAGGAGGGAGAGAAGGAGAGGAGAGACTGAGAGGAAGAGGAGAGGAGAGGGGAAGAGAGGAAGATGCTAAGCTTTTCGGTGATATATTTCTAAATGACATAGACTCAGTTATAATGTTCTGCAAGTATATATCTCCTCCCATTTTCCTCATCCTCAAAGTCCTCTAACATGATAAATAGATCAATGATGTAATGCATTAACCAAATCAGAGCTGTCATCTTGACACTTCAAAAAATTCACTTATGAATATTGCTGCATTTGGAACAAAGTCTTGAAGACAAACATTTTGGGTACAAGGAAACTAAGTCAATTGCTCAAAAATGATATTATTCTCAACTTAAATCTATTTCATTGCATTATCTATTATGCTTATGTACATTTTCAAAGGAAAATAAAAGAAAAATAAATTATACAATAGTTTATGGTGATGTCCTTTAATGAAGTAACTTGATGTATTAATTACTTATCCAAAATCATACCTGCAAGCACAAGACACAATTTGAATGTCTAATTTTCAGTTTATCACTTCTATGTCATCTCTAATACAGTAAATTGCTTCTTTAAGGGCATAAACCACAAATATATAAAATATTTCAGCAAAGAACTTATCCACCACATATTTTTATATGGATATTGAAGTTATTTACTGGAGCTTTATATGTATTCAATGTAAGAGATCAGAGAAAGCTATCACTTGACAAACAGTTTTCTAACCACATCTGATCAAATTTTTCTAGACTGACGTGAAATGGAGTAATGAATCATGTTCACTAGCATCAGTCATGTTGGATTATGTTATTATGTCCTAATCTAAAATAAATGCATTCAATGAAATTGAGCATGGCACAAGGGAAAAGTGCAGCTGGGAAATTTAAATGCATTGCAATGAGAAATACAAGGCAATAGAATTATAGTCCTCTGGGAAAGAGTTTATCTAGTTGTGCTCAAGAAAACTTTACTTTCTTCATATTATAGGGAATATAAATATGTAATACAGAAGAAAATTCTAAGAGTCAGAATGTTTGTTTAGACACTCAGCCTTAATACAAATAGAAACTAAATATTTGCTGTGAACATCCTGTGGGCCAAATATATATTCAAAACTTTTTTTAGTAAATCAAATAATAACCAAGGGGAAATATCGATAGCTAAAATAACAAGAGGTACCAGAGGCATCAAAACCAATAATTCATAACATAATTTGGAATTCATTAATTTTTTAGTATCTCTCATCCTGTCAGAACATTTTAATGGACAGTTTTGGTAAAGGATATTCATATATGTTCATTGAATGCCAAGAGGATATATTATGGTAATGAAATAAATGTCTTTGTTAGTTTATGCTGCAAAAGTAACAATAAAAGAACATTTCCATTTCCATCAAATAATTATCTTAAACAGCCTATTTAGTGTGTGTGTGTGTGTGTGTGTGTGTGTGTGTGTGTGTGTGTGAGAGAGAGAGAGAGAGAGAGAGAGAGAGAGAGAGAGAGAGAGAGAGAGAGAGAGATTAGAGAAGTATGAAAATGTACAAACATATGCAAAAGCATGCATGGCAAAATTAATAGAAAAATTTTAGGAGTAAGATCTTCCTGTCATTTGGTTGAGGCAATCTCTTTCTTATATCACTGCACTCAAAGCCTAGTGGAACAGTTGGCATCTGGTGATACTCCTTCCTTTCTTTTCTTTCTTTTTTTTTTTTTTCTTTCCAATTTTTTATTAGATATTTTCTTAATTTACATTTCAAATGCTATTCCGAAAGTCCCCACCCCCTCCCCCCTCCCTGCTCCCCTGTCCACCCACTCCCACTTCTTGGCCCTGGCGTTCCCCTGTAATGGGGCATATCTATTTTACTGTCAGCTTACAAGAATCGTGCCAAGCCCTGCATGGCTGTAGATGCAACAGCACAATATAGCTCCTGTTCCTGGAGGAGATCTAGCAGGGCATGCACCTCCAAGGGTGTTGGCTATTGCTAGGAATGAGGCTTTTTTTGTATAATAATGTGTATATTTTACTTCATGTTTCTCCTTCAGGAAATATTCTCCCGGCCATGGCTATTGGGTAATGTTCTACATGCATAGGTTAATGGCTCCATTATAAATATAATTAGAAGCAGCATGATTCTGGAGATGAGGGTCTTTCTAGTGTTCTTCAGCAAAGTGGTGAATGCAGTAATCTTCCAGTCAGTCCTTAAGACTGTGGGAAAGAACTCTAAAAGATGAGTTCAAGAATATATAAACAGGATTTCTTAAATATGCATACTATAAGGGTGCAATATAAAATATAGGTCGGGCTTCATGGACCTCAAAGAAGAAAAGCAGCAGCAATAATAAGTCAGCTTGTCAGAAAGATATAAATGCAGGTAGATTTCTGAGTCCAAGTTCAGCCTGGGACAGAGCAAATTTAGGCCCAGTCACAGTCCATGAAGTTGTGATCCCAAGAGCCAGACCCCACCCAGCTAACTTGTCTGTTCTTACAAAGACAGGCATATCTCTGAACTGATTTACTAAGTTAAAAAATGTACTTGCTGGCATCTTATGAAATTTAAGCACGCATATATTCAAACACCTGCATCTATATACACATATACACACAGAGTGAATAAAAGTTTAGATATTTCCTAGGATTGAGTGAAAACACAAGATATTAAAATTTATTAAAATTAACCTCATTTAGCTTAGAATTCTATATGATGATCTTGCAAAGTTCTTATAATACATGTATTTATTTTCTTGGAATGCTTCAATCTTATTGCTATGGTACCCAAAACTAACACGAACAACAAATCTGTACACATCATTTGTTATCCATGTGAATATTTTTCTGAAATTCCTTTTTTCTCTCAGAGCTCTTATCAGTGTATAAGTCTATAATCAATAGTGTATAATCAATAAGGGTGATAAGATGACCTATTATATTTTCTGATTATATCTTATGTATATATGCATTATTCTTATAAAATTAGTATGTCTCTTAAGGTAAAGTATAATGTTAGGAATTTACTATTTTTTTGAATAATGAGGTTGGTTAAATATATTTAGTTCATTGTAAAATAAAACTGACAAATAAAAAGCAAATAAAAATGAATTTATAAATTTATACATTTATATAGATTTATATTATTTTATATAATATAATTTAATATGTAAATTTATATATTATATATTATATGGATTTATATAAGTATATATCTATATATATGTACATTTATATGCATATAGAAATAAAAAATAATATATATGATATGTTAACTGAAAGTCATATAATTTATTTATAGCCTTTGTATTTTCTTTGATGACATATGGGACTCATTTTCTCCTTACACATAGTGGGTCCCTGAGATTCAACCCAGGTCACTAGACTTTGTAACAAGTAACTTTACCCACCAAGCCATCAAAATCATCAGCCCTGAAAACATACAACAAGTAACCAAGTAACATTACACAGACTCCACAGGTTACATTTGGGACATAAACATTATATATATATATATATATATATATATATATGTGTGTGTGTGTGTGTGTGTGTGTGTGTGTGTGTGTGTGTGTGTGTACTTGCACATGCATGTATAAACAATTAGGCTATAAATATAAAGATAAAGAAGATTAGAAAGGTGTTTATAGTAGGATTTGGAATTCGGAAAGAGAAGAAAGAATATTGCAATGAAAATGTAATCTCAAAAATAAAAAAAAACATATATTGGAGATTGTGATTTACATTATCTATTCTTTAGACAATTCTTTTAAACAATATTTGAATTTGTCCTCTCACTCATAGCTGACTGTGGACAGCTGCCATTCATGCCCCATCTCTAGAGATTTATCATATGATAAAAAGAGCAGAAGAGTACAAGGCATTTCTGACAAGCCCACCAAGATCAAGTACTCCAATTATGCCTTCACTCAGTTTCCCAAAGCACAGAGAAAGCAAACATAAAATAGGCAACCTTACAAGAGCTTGCTGACAGAAGCCTGATATAGTTGTCTCCTAAGAGGCTCTGCTAGTGCCTGACAAATACAGAAGTGGATGCTCACAGCCATTCATTGGACTGAGCACAGGATCCCCAATGGAGGAGCAAGAGAAAGGACCCAAGGAGTTGAGGGTTTTGCAACCCCCTGGGAGGAACAACAATATGAACTAATCAGTACCCTCAGAGCTCCCTGGGACTAAACTGCCAATCAAAGAAAACACATGGTGCAACTCATGGCTCCAGCTGCATATGTAGCAGAAGATGTCCTAGTCAGCCATCAATGGGATGAGAGGCCCTTGGCCCTATGAAGTTTCTATGTGCCAGTATAGGGGAATGCCAGGGCCAGTGCGAGGGAGTAGGTGGGTGGGTGAGCAGGGGGAGGAGGAGGGGATAGGGAATTTTCAGAAGGGAAACCTGGAAAGTTGATAACATTTGCAATGTAAATAAAGAAAATATCAATCTTCCTTCTGAGCTCAGCAGAGGTGGCTAGGGCCTCTTGAGTGCTCTGCACACCCCTGGGACCTTGGGATCACCTAGGGATTATGGGTGAGTGGAGCACAGCATTAGCGTAAGGAATCACAGAGGGTCTTGTGCCAGTGAGAGCAGGAACAAAGGAACTCTGCCCAACCAGAGGCTGGGGTCTCTTCCAGCCAGGGCCACCTCCGCCATCTTCCTTCTGAGCCCAGCAGAGGCTGCTAAGAACTCAAGAGTGCTCTCCACACCCTGGAACATCGAGTTCACCTCAGGGTTACTGGTAGCAGAGTCAGATGCAGGAATTTCTGAGAGTCTTGTGCCAGCAGGAACAGGGACAAAGGAGCCACACCCAACCAGGGGTTGTGGTCTCTTCCAGCCAGGGCCACCCTTGCCATCTTCCTTCTGAGCTCAAAGGAGGCTGCTAGGGGCTCCAGTGTGCTCTCCAAGCCAAGGGTTCTCTGGATCACCTTGGGATCACGGGACCCCTATCATAACTAGGACCTCCTGATCACCTGAGAGCATGTGGGCAATAGAAGCAACAGAGCTTCTTGGTCAGGATTCTGTCAGGCCTTCAACCTCAGTCAGGAGACAGAGCTCAGACTAAGACCACTGGGCACATTCCTTGACAGAAGAGAGTCAGCCAAGTGGGATAGTTCTGACCATAAAACTCAGGAAGCTACAGTCTGCTGGACACCTGACCTGCAAGAGAAGAGCTTGCCTGCAGAGAGCACTCTGATCACTAGATCTCAGGAGAGAGTTGGTCTACCAGGAGTGCTGTCAGAGGCTAAAAGAATCACAGGAGGATCAAGCTCCAACCAGTGACAGCTGGGACATTAACATCAGAAATCTCTAGAATGAAAGGAAGCAAACTCACCCAAGAGGGGTAGATGGCAGGAAATAATCAAACTCAGAGCTGAAATCAACCAAGTGGAAACAAAAAGAACTATTCAAAGAATCAACCAAACCAGGTGCTGGTTCTTTCAGAAAATGAACAAGATAGATAAACCTTTAGCCAGACTAACAAGAGGGCAGAGGGATAGTATCAAAATTAACAGAATCAGAAATGAAAAAGGAGACATAACAACAGATCCTGAGGAAATCCAAAACATCATCAGATCCTACTATAAAAGGCTATACTCAACAAAACTGGAAAACCTGGATGAAATGGACAACTTCTTAGAAAGATATCAGGTACCAAAGTTAAATCAGGATCAGATTAACAGTCTTAACACTCCTATTTCCCCTAAAGAAATAGAAGCAGTCACCAATAGTCTCCCAACCAAAAAAAGCCCAGAACCAGATGGGTTTAGTGCTGAGGTCTATCAGATATTCAAAGAAGACCTAACCCCACCTCTCCTCAAACTATTCCACAAAATAGAAACAGAAGGTACTATACCCAATTCATTCTATGAAGCCACAATTACTCTGATACCTAAACCACACAAAGATCCAACAAAGAAAGAGAGCTTCAGACCAATATCCCTTATGAATATTGATGCAAATGTACTCAATAAAATCATTGAAAACCGAATCCAAGAACACATCAAAACAATCATCCATCATGACCAAGTAGGCTTCATCCCAGGGATGCAGGGATGGTTTACTATATGAAAATCCATCAACATAATCCACTATGTAAACAAACTCAAAGACAAAAATCACATGATCATCTCCTTAGATGCTGAGAAAGCATTTGACAAAATCCAACACCCCTTCGTGAGAAAAGTCATGGAAAGATCAGGAATTCAAAGCTCATACCTAAAGATAATAAAAGCAATATACAGCAAACCAGTAGCCAACATCAAAGTAAATGGAGAGAAGCTGGAAGCAATCCTACTAAAATCAGGGACTGGACAAGGCTGCCCACTTTCTCCCTACCTATTCAATATAGTACTTGAAATCCTAGCCAGAACAATTAGACAACAAAAGGAGTTCCAGAGGATACAAATTGGAAACGAAGAAGTCAAAATATCACTATTTGCAGATGATATGATAGTATGTATAAGTGACTCTAAAGATTCCACCAGAGAACTCCTAAACATGATAAACAGCTTCAGCGCAGTAGCTGGATATAAAATTAACTCAAACAAACCAATGGCCTTTCTCTATACAAAGGATAAAAGGGCTGAGAAAGAAATTAGGGAAACAACACCCTTCACAATAGTCACAAATAATATAAAATACCTTGGTGTGACTCTAACTAAGAAAGTGAAAGATCTGTATGACAATAACTTCAAGTCTCTGAAGAAAGAAATTGAAGAAGATCTCAGAAGATGTAAAGATCTCCCATGCTCATGGATTGGCAGGATTAATATAGTCAAAATGGCTATCCTGCCGAAAGCAATCTACAGATTTAATGCAATACCCATCAAAAATCCAACTCAATCTTCACTGAGTTAGAAAGAGCATTTTGCAAATTCATCTGGATTAATAAAAAACCTATGATAGCAAAAACTATTCTCAACAATAAAAGGAAGTCTGTGGGAATCACCATGCCTGACCCCAAGCTGTACTACAGGGCAATTGTGATAAAAAACTGCATGGTACTGGTACAGCCACAGACTGGTAGACCAATGGAATAGAATTGAAGACCCAGAAATGAACCCAAACACCTTTGGTCACCTTATCTTTGACAAGGGAGCTAAAACCATCCAGTGGAAAAAAGACAGCATTTTCAACAAATGGTGCTGGCACAAGTGGTGGTCAACATGTAGAAGAATTTGAATTGATCCATTCTTTTTTTTTTTTTCCAACTTTTATTAGATATTTTCTTCATTTACATTTCAAGTGTTATCCAGAAAGTTCCCTATACCCTCCCTCCTCCAGGCCCTGCTCCCCTACCTACCTGCTCCCACATCTTGGCCCTGGCGTTCCCCTGTATTGGGGCATATAAATTCGGCATGACCAAGGGGCCTCTCTTCTTATCTCCTTGTACAAAGCTCAAGTCTAAGTGGATCAAAGACCTCCACATAAAACCAGAGACACTGAAATTCATAGGGGATAAAGTGGGGAAAACCCTTGAAGATATGGGTACAGGGGAAAAATTCCTAAAGAGAACCACAATGGAGTGTGCTGTAAGATCACAAATTGAAAAATGGGACCTTATAAAATTGCAAAGCTTCTGTAGAGCAAAAGATACTGTCAATAAGACAAAAAGCCACCAACAGATTGGGAAACAATTTTTACCAATCCTAAATCTGATAGGAGGCTAATATCCAATATTTACATAGAGCTCATTACGCTGAACCCCAGAAATTCAAATAACCCCATTAAAAATGAGGTACAGAGCTGAACAAAGAATTCTCAGCTGAAGAATGCCAAAGGGCTGAGAAGCACTTGAAAAAAAATGTTCAACATCCTTAATCATCAGAGAAATGCAAATCAAAACAACCCTGAGATTCTACCTCACACCAGTCACAGTGGCTAGGAACAAAAATTCAGGTGACAGCAGATGCTGGCAAGGATGTGGAGAAACAGAACACTCCTGCATTGCTTGTGGGATTGCAAGCTGGTAAAACAACTCTGGAAATCTGTCTGGTGATTCCTCAGAAAACTGGACATAGTACTACCAAAAGATCCAGCAATACCTCTGGTCCAAAGAAAAAAGCTGAAGTAGCCATTCTAATATCGGATAAAATTGACTTTCAACCCAAAGTTATAAAAAAAAGACAAGGAGGGGCACTTCATACTCATCAAAAATCATGTCTTCAACATTTCTATATCTATAATAATTTTCTTTTAGTGCTCATACATCCAAACTCATTCATATAGTGATCCTATTTTTCCATGTTGTTTGTTATTTATTTTACTATTTAAATATTGATGTACACTCCTCTTCTATAAGTTTCTACAAATCATAATTCTCTAAATAGTACCCACTAGGATGACCCACAGTAAACAAAACCATCAACCAAAAAGACTCTGGAAAGTCGAGGTAAAACTTGAAGACACATCTATGCAGACTTTCAACACACACACACACACACACACACACACACACACACACACACAAACTTGTATGGAATTCTCAAAGACAAAGTAATATGTATATGTTCAAATAATTTAGAAAGGAAAAAAGAAAATCCTGAATAAATTTTAAGATGAAACAAAAATACATTGAATTAATTTGCATACAAATAGTAATATGTCCTGTATACTAACTTAGATTACTTAAAGTTCTATTTATTTCCCAATATTTTCTTTGTTTCCATATGCACTCATTAGGATTATAATGTACAAATCATCAATATCTCAGTTACCCAATTTCTTTTCATATTTAACCATCATTATTAAATTATTTGATACATGTATAAATTATAAAGTAATATTATTATAACTAGAATGGAAATGATTTAAAATACTAAATTCATGACATACATGCTATAATCAACAGACCAAAGGAAGCCAAATATAAAGGAGAGCACAAGGGAGGATGGCTGAATCTTTCTCTGAAGGGTAAACAAAATAGATCTCTGTTGTAGATGGAAGGAGAGAACTGAGTAGAAAAGGTAATGAAGAGGGAGTGTGTCATGGGGTGGAATTGTATGTAGGAAAATCAGGGTAGAGAGAAGGGAGATCAACTTGGGGCAGAGGCTATTTCTAGAATATGCTAGAGATCAGGGATGGGGAGAGGCCCAAGAAGATCTATAGAGATGACTTTATGTGATATTTCTAGCATTGGGGATTATTCGTGAAGTGGCTTCTTTCTGTAACCAGGGAGGAGTCTCAGTAGAAGGGTAAGGACAGCAACCCACCCTCAAAGACTTCAATCCAAATGTGCAGGGACAAAGATGGATCTGAGACTGAGGGAATGGCCATACAATGACTGCCTCAAATTGAGACCCACCCCAAGGGCTATAACCAATCTATGGCACTATTAATGATACTCCATTATACTTGGAGACAGGAACCTAGCACAACTGTCCTCTGAGAGGCATCACTCAACAGCCAATGAAAAGAGATGCAGAGACTCACACCCAAGCAGAAGACAGAGCTCCAGGATTCTTATGGAAGAGCTAGGAGAAAGATTGATGGTCTTGAAGAGGACAGAAACTCCACAAGAAGACCAACAGAGTCAACTAACCTGAACACTTAGAGGCTCCCAGAGACTAAATCACCAACCAAATAGTGAGGATGGGCTGGACCTAGGCCCACTGCACATATTTAAAAGATGTGTAGCTTAGTCTTCATGCATATTCTCCTACAACTGGAGTATGAGCTGTCTCTGGGCCTTGTAATGTACCTTCCTTCTTATGGGTCATTCACCCCTAAATGTATTGCCTTGTCTGGCCTCTTTGGGAGAGGATGTGTCAAGTCTGAGTCTCACAGCAACTTGATGCACAAAGTGGGGGTGAAGAATTTAGGTTATGGAGTGGTGAGTGATATATGGGGGGGTGAGGAGTTGGGATGGGAGATGGGGGTTGATACACAGAGCAGTTCAGGAGTTATTCTGTAAAACAAAAATGAACTCCAATGGGGTTTTAAATTCTTTTTGGTTTTGTTTTGTTTAGGCTTCTTTATGTGTGTGTGTCTGTGTGTGTGCTTATTTTTACTATTTTTAGTTTGTTTTGATTTTCAATATCTTTTGTACTGACTTTGTTTTATTTTAGAGAGTGGGAAAATGAACATATACATAAGTAAAAACTTTATTATATTTCATATTTTTGTGACTTTACTTATTGAGGATTTCATACACATTGCTCTATTTTCATCATTTTTTATCTTTCCTGTTCCCATGTAACTCACCAACTGCCACTCAAATCCATAATTTCTTTAATTGTTTATAATGTTACTAGTAAATGCCAAACCACGTACTTAGTGGATTATACAGATGGATGTTGAAACAATGGTTATTATGAATTTCATTTGATATCTCTGTTAGTCATTTTTCTCTTTGCCATGACAAAATACCTGATAAAAGCAATTTAAGAAATGAAGGATTCATTTTGTCTTAGGCTTTGGGAAGATACATGGTATTTGTGAAGGCATGACAGTATAATTCCACATTTAGTGATGGATGCTGGTTTTCATCTCATTTTCTCCATTTTTCCTTTTCTTCACTTCCTAACTCCTTTCTATTTAACAGAGTGCATTTCAGTGTATATGTTCCCTTTTGTAGTGAAATATCTTTTGAATACACAGATGTATACTGTTTAGTTGATTCTAAACCTAATGATACTGTCAAATCAAGGTCAACTATCCCAACCTTTGTCTTTCTCAATATTCAGCTTTGAGGCAAATCTTTTCTCATATTTGATATGCTTACTTACTTTTGAAGAATATATATATGTACATATGTAATGAAACCTTATGTTAAAATTTTCTCTCAGCCACTGGTTTTGTCAATATTTTATAAAAGTAAAATAAGACTGAAAATGAATCTATAACATTCCAATTTTTTTCTTCTAATTTGGATTATTGCCCAAACATTTGGTTTCCTGATTCTGTTTTCTTCACAGAAGATACTCTCTCTTGTATAAACTACTGTTTCTATGGAGTTTATAACAATTCTGTTCTTTAAAAACCTTATATAAGATTCCATCATATATTTTTTCATTAATTTCTTAACTTGAAATATTATTTCACTATTTGTAATTATTATACAATTACTTGACAATGTTATTGTGTTTTAATCAATATTTGATGCTACAAACTTTACAAGATACTGTGAGTACTATTTCTGTTCTTTCAAAAGTTAAGTGTTTAAAATAATTGGAATACCATCTACTAAGACAGATACACTAAACTCATTTCAAATACATACTTTGCTTTCATGACTATACGCTATGTTTTAATGGGTCTTAACTAATAAACTTAGGTTTTGCTCTTGTGTCTGTGATATCCCACCTGAACTGACTTTTCCACATACAGGCAATTCTTTGTCTCTTGTTCTCACTTTCTGATCTATCTCAATACAGCTAATCTATAATTTTTGCCGTAATATTGGTACTTATCACTTTCTAGTGGCTAAATTAACATGAAGGGTATCTACTTTTCTTTAGTACTTCAGTTTTCAACAAATTTTCTCAGAGAAATCTTTCCTGAAGTTTCAAATTAACTTGATTTTTTTTTCTCTTCTTCTATGCAGTTTTGTAGCATGTTGTATCTTAGTTCTCATTATTTCTTAGAAATGGAATTAAGAAACTATTGACTATTTACATAAATGCTGCAAAAATGTTTACGTTCCTAACATATACACACAAAAATGAAGATGAATCAATGTAATTCTTTCTGTTTTACTGTAAACATTGTTATCTGTGAGAATTATGATGTGCTCGTATTTAACAGGGTCTGGAATCTCCAAGATTTAAAGAGATTATGTGAATACATGTGAGATATTACGCTCATTAGGGTAACTGAGGTTTAGTTGAAAGAGTCACATTAAAAGTGGGCAACACAATTTCCTGTATTTGTACCTTGGGTACATTTGTATACCCAATGAAGAATAGTGGCTGCACAAAAACATTTAACATTCTAACTGTATACAATGTGGCCAATAACATCAGACTCCAGAAACCTTGACTTATGTGTGGTGATAGAAGACATATAATCTTGAACTGTGAGCCACATAAAACCCTTTCTTCTTTGGGTTGTTTTTGTCATAGAAAATTTATTACAACAATAAATAAAGAAACTAAGCCACTATATTTTCATGATATTTAACACAATTTAAAGGGTGACCTTTGGTCCTTTTCTAAATGAATGAATTTACTTTACTCAAACATCTTGATCTGTTGATCTTCCAAGTATATATATATATATATACACACACACACACACACACACACACACACACACACACACACACACACATATATATATATATATATATATATATATATATATATATATATATATATATATATATATATATATATATATATATATATATACACACACACACACACACACACACACACACACACACACACACACACACATATATATATATATATATATATATATATATATATATATACATATATACATATATACATATATACATATATATACACACACACACACATATAGTGCTCTTTCTAAGTATAATTAACTAGAGTCATGGAACCATTTGCAAGTTTGGCTTTCAAGGCTAATTAGAAGAGCTTTGTTTTTAACTGTAAATTTCCTCATATCTCTGCAGAAAGAAATCTTACTAACCCATTTGAAATTCAACTACACAAAACATGATGGTATGTTAATATGTACATGTAGAAAACAGATTCAAATATAGCTGAAATATAGCCTACTAATAAATCCATGTATTAGGAGACAATAAACATAATTGCATGTTGCATAATGTCCATGATGACAAACAAGTATTAGGAGTCACCAAATATTTTCATACAATATAATTGATGAAATGACCATCTCAATAGATGACTGAACTAAAACCTCTTGCTTTGCTATTATGAAACTTATATTAGAGAATTATAAATTTCCTCATATGTTTGTTCATATAATAATAAACTAGGGGGCTTTAAAAGCATTGTATTTTAATTTTCAATTGGCAAATTAGAATTTACGTGTTTCACATAACGGAGTTGGGAGGCCAGTTGTGTGTGGGGGTCATCCTCTTGAAGACAAGGTGACAAAGAATGGGATGAAGACCTGTGGGAGGGAGGACTGGGAGGGGGCAGTGACTGGACTGTAAAAAATAAAAATAATAGAAAAATTATGAATTTTCAATATTTGAAGCACTTGATGTAGTAAACTGTATTTTTTTTAAAAAGTGCTTCAAACATATATGCTACAGCTGTTTTTGTATGCCCTACTTCTGCTATACTGGAGTTAACATTTTTTATTGTAATGTTTGTTGAAGGATTTCAATAAAGGAAAGAAAGAAATTTAAACATTGGTACGGTGACTACATTATTTTTCATCATGTTTTGAGTATTTTGGTTGTTCTTACAAAAAAAAACAATTAAAATATTAGCAAGCTCTAGAATAGAAGTTCACTAAAGGTCAGGATTAATATTGCTCTCTATTTCTGTACTGTCTCAAGAAAAATCAATTAGTTTCAACCCTTTGGAAATTGTTTAGAGATTTTCACTGTATTTGGCCCTTAAAGAGTATCAGTGTTGTGTCTAAGGTATTTTTTAAAGTTTTGTTTTTATTTCTCCTGATTTGGAGTTAAGAGAAAGAAAATGACTGGGTTATGTCCTTCTTCTTCTTCTTCTTCTTCTTCTTCTTCTTCTTCTTCTTCTTCTTCTTCTTCTTCTTCTTCTTCTTCTTCTTCTCCTTCTCCTTCTCCTTCTCCTTCTCCTTCTCCTTCTCCTCCTCCTCCTCCTCCTCCTCCTCCTTCTCCTTCTCCTCCCTCTCCCTCTCCCTCTTCTTCTCCTCCCTCTCCTCCTCCCTCTCCTCCCCCTTCCTCTCCCTCCTCCTCCCCCTCTTCCTCCTCCTCCTTCTTCTTCCATGTAATTGATCAATTTATCACACGTCTTTAAAAATGGAACAATTTTTGAAAATAATTATTAATTAATTGACAATACTTATAGGATGAAAGTTTGCCCCATTGCTTTTTCAGTATAGTCTCAAAGGAGGACACTTGTTAAATCTTCTTAAAACCAGTTACAGTATCATGCAGTAATACTTTTAGCATATTTTAATTAAAACTCCTTCAGAGAATTGTATATATGATTTTAGGCATTAATAAGTTTTAATGGTTGCTTCTTTTGAAGCAGCCTTTCAGTGCACATTTATTCATTCTCTATTGTCATGTGAATTTTTCTTTTTAAATATGATTTTGTCTTTTAAAACATCTGGCTCATTATCTTTTCAATCTCTCATGCTATATCGCATAAAAATAGTCATTATATGCAATCAAAGTCAATGAAGCAATTCTCCTTAGCATAGATAATTTTCATGGTCTTTTATATAAGATGCACACAGAGTTCTAGATCTGTCCATCAAGGAACATAAAAAAAAATGGAGCCACTTTTTGCCTGAAGTACTTATCTGAGTCCCTAAATAACTTTTAATCGTTTTGTTAAAAGTGTTTTCTTTTTTTGATTTTTCTAATTTTATTTTTCTGATAATTAATATTTTAGATCATGGAATACATCATTTATGCCTTCCTCTTCCAATCTCTAATATTTATATTGCAATCCTTGCACCCTCTGAAACTAATGAACTTTTATGTAGTTATTGTTTTATACACGCACACACATACACACACACTCACAAGAGTGCGCATGCCTGTGTGTGTACGTGCCTCTGTGTGTGTGTGTGTGTGTGTGTGTGTGTGTGTGTGTGTGTGTGTGTATTCATGCATAAATACATAAGTAAAACCTATTCATTAACTTAGTGTTACTTTCATATTTGTGATTTGAATATTTACTGCACAATATTGAATATCTAATGGAGGTGGGGGGCAATTATTGTGTTTAGATTTTTTTCTCTTTGTGTGAGTGGGGGTGTGTGAGATGTCCTTCTTGCATATTAGAATTTCTACTAGTGTTGTACTTCTTCAGGTCCTGTTTAGGCAGCCCTAGTTTGGGAGTACCATGTGTATAGCTTCCTTCTCATGTCAATGAATCACAATCTCATGGAAGATTTCCTTGTTCTTTTGTTCATACTTTTTTTCTGACTCTCTTATTCATTATGTCCTGAGAAAAAGATGCAGGAGTCGTGTTGTAGGTTTATAAACTGGGCCTACGTACCCTATCATTTTCCCCTGGTTTTTGACTAGTGGTTTTATGTAATGATCTCCATCTGCTGCAATGAGAAGCTTCTTTGAAGAATAGTGAGATCTACACTTATCTGTGGATATAAGTATTCAGAATGCAATTAGGAATTGTGCTGGCTTAGAGTCATGGTAAAGAGTTATCTTCTAAGCTCTGTGAATTCACTAGCCACAGGTATTTGGCTGGGCATCCGGTACTAGGCACAAGTTCCTTACCATTGAACAGGCATACAATTAGAGAGCTGTTGGTTGCTACTAAAACATGTGAATTATTATTAACCCTTAGAGTTATCCTACCATTCTGGTCAATATTATAGTTCATAGACATTGCAACTGGAGAGTGCTATTGGTTACTTCTGCTGCTTGACAGCTCCCATTACACCTTCTCATACCATAAAACATTTTCTCAAGAAGGAGGCATTCAAGTTACAACAAATCTTCTGTCTTATGCATTTGAAATAAGTGCATGGTGTCTTAGGCATTTACAGAAATGAAGCATTTTCTTAAAATGAAGTGAGGAATAAAAATGTTGAAAAGTTCATGAATGTAGTAACATCAGTACAAACAAAAATTTCAATGCACAATTTCTGTCAAGAATCAATCAGAAAACAAAATTAATATCACTGGCAATTCTGATATAAGAAATGGCAGCTTTCATTTGAAGTACTCACTAGTAAAGGTTGCAAATTTGTTAGTACAAACCATGGCATTTTGCCTCTAGGCACCACCATCATGGAAGTTACACAAAATGCCGAAAAGTATATAGCTGAACTTTACAATTCTGTTGAGGGACTCTTATATTTATTTATATGTTGAGATCCCAGTGAGTGTACACAATGATTTGTTGGGTTTTCATGAAAATTACCCAGTAAATTAAAGGCAAGACAATTGGCCTTTGGAAATTTTCAGTTTTCTGGGGCAAAATAGAAGGGAGTTCCAGAATATAATTTGAAGAATATTACATAGAAATATGGCCATAATTGTTTAAAAATCCATTTCAGTAGAGGAGCACATATGTTAAATATGCAGTAACAAGCCTAAGAATTCATGTCATTATTTTCTCAGAGATGGAATCCTGTATATTTTATTCAATCACTTCTAAGTTATATACAAACAACAGAGAAGCTAACTAGGGAACCATAGTAAAAACCATAGTAAACAGGAAGGTAACAGTAAGTCTTTGGGACATCAATCCATTCCTGTTCTTCTTGTACCTTCCATGATAGAGGTCTCTCCTTTTACATAACCAAAGCTATACCTGTCATTCTGATAATGCACACATTTTACCTTGTTTCTTCCTGATAACAGAGAAAAATCATATCTTTAAATTTTAGATATTTTTCTACATGTTTACTGCAATTGTTATGAGTTTCTAGCCATATTATGCATAAAAGTATCAAAAATATTTCTTAATATTCTGGCTACCCCTGGCAAAAAAGCAAATGTTCCATTAATTTAAGTAGTATTTGAAAGTATCATGGCATCTTTTGTGTTCCTCAGAAATAATATTTACTGTGTTTTTTAAATATGACATATGTATAGATATGATAAATCTATTTTGACTTGATTGAAATTTGGAAAACTTCAATTAACAGTAAAAATTCTCGAGATTTCTATCAAGTTCTACTTTGAAAAGCTGTCATATTTCCACCTGTCCATTTTGGAAACATTTTTGAAGAGTACATGGTTGTTCCTGCTCTCTTTCAAAAAGCTTCCTCCATCAGACATAGAGGGAATTCTCATATTCAGATTAGGAGTAATGTGAAACATAGCATGTATATACATGTAGCTGGAAGGCTGAGGCTACCAGCTGATTGTTTTATATGCAAATAATAATTTGAAGCACTACTGATTTAAATGTTATTGCTGAAATATCCATGACTAAAATAAGATATAGAACGTATTTATTTACAAATATTGATAGTGCCATCATCAATCTATGAAATCAAAATAGCTGAACATTTTTACTTTTGTTATACTATTTAGTACCTGACATATAATAACTTTTTAATAGACACAAACACACACACACACACACACACACACACACACACACACACACACATATATCTCTAAATGTTCAGCACTTCAAATTCATATATCTTTCACCTGAAATATTATAAATTTTTGGAGATAAGTCTTGTTCCTCTTTTAAAAATATGTTTAGTTTTCAAAATTATGACAGAGATTAACAGAAGGCTTCAAGAATTCGGAACAAAAATAAAAGATGTCAGGAATTTGAGACACCTCATCTAAGAGAAATGTGACAGGAAGTATTTAAGATTTGCTACTCAGTTTATATTTACATGTAGACACGTAAGCTAAAAATTGTATAAGTAACCAACCACCTATCATCTATGTTGGTGGAAGTGATTGGTACAACCTCACAAGTGAAACAGGATAAAGTTAAAAAGAGCAAACCTAGGCAAAACATGTACAATAGAGGTTATGAAATATTGTGAGGGATGCAAGAAAACACTACAGATTAATTATATAGCTTAAAGTCCTTAACTATGAGGTCATAAGCTATGAAAATAGGAAATTCAGAGATGGAAATCAAGCTACTATTATACAAGAAATCTTGGTTATGAATGTTAATTCTTGGGCCAGATTCCACAGTTTCATTGAAACTGTTAACTGTGGTTTTGCTGTAATTGTTCATCCTACAATAGTCTCTCTTTATCTTCAAAATGTTGTCTCACCTCCTATAATATAAAGGACTCCCCAGGCTGCTTAGAACATTTCAATTTGACAAAAACATTGATACCTAACTTTGTCTCATTCCTTGCCTTTGACAAGCAAGTTCCTGGGTTCATTTACTAAAATACTGAGGAGATGACCTATAGGAGCAAATAAGGAGAAACCATCAACATACTTGAAATCTTGAGAAATTTCATACTATGTGAAGCAGTACCTAAGGACATGGGAGACCCAAGTTCACCTGTAATAGCATCACATTACTGTTTGAAAAGCATCTATCTTTATTCTCGCCCAACTTCTAGTAAATCAGTCTCTAGCTCGGGTACTGGATTTCCTGTTCTAAATAAGTATAATTGATCATTTTGATGTATAATGCAGTTGAAGATTAAAAATTTATATACTTCTACACAGCTGACCAATATGTTAATTACTTTTTTGTGTTGCAAATTCTTCCACTTCATTGAGAAAGAACAATGGCCTTATACTTGCTTTTGTTTTTAAACATCAAGAAGTAATAAGTAAGAATTATTTAATCTTCTACAAACATCACTGAACAACACCTGCTATCTTTCTGTCATGCAGCTGTCACATTTGGGCTTTCCAGTTGTACCAATTTAAGATTGAATTCTACAAAAAAAAAAGATCAGCTGAAAAGTGCAGAGAAAAAATAATAAGGTCTGCCCAAATATTAGCTGAATGGAGATGTGGGTTTTATTTCCTGGATATGAATTTTATAGGGATATAGACATTGCATTGAAAAACTGCTGATGAATTTTAGAAGTGTAATAAACTAGATTTATACCTTTCTTGAAGAACATAAGCTCAGATTGCTTTTGTCTAAATACTCATCCAATTTCTTTTACAAAATTCAAACAAAAATCCCTCTTGTTATAAATATGAGGGAAAGAATTGTTAATTGAAAAACTGCTATTGACAAATGTCTTTTTTTTCTAGAAGGTGACTGAGCAGTCTCTATTTTTCAGACAAAACGACATTTTTCCTTTAGCAACCAACTTTCCCTGTGAAAATGTTGCATTTCTGTGAGAATGCTCACAGACATAAAAATTTAACTAATTTATTTTATTCACAAATAAACGGTATTACAGACTTCTTAAGGAAACCAAAAGCCCACAAGAAAGAACTTGTTCGTTGAAGAGTCCTACATTAGTGTGTACTCAGAACATAATTTTCATTTTTAAAACAGTGAAAATCTTCTCAGTGTTATCATGGCATTCTTTATAAAAATTTCCATCTTTTACCAGAGCTCATTTTGTATTCTAGTTTTTATTTTGTTTCTTATGAGCATCTATTTCAGACAAATTCTGAGTAGATGGCTCTAATTTCTGCCCTTATATTAATTATGAATTAATAACTACATTTTTATTATTAAGTAAAAATTTTCAGATTTATGTAAGTTCATTTTAATGATATGTTGATGGATGTCTATAATATGCATTTTAGTCTTCATGAGGCTTGAAAATATTCTGCTGATAAAAATAATAATCATTTGTATATAATACAATTTAAAGGGCTGCCCATAAGCCATGAATGCAGTAACTGTGCCCATGTCTACACCTCTGTGACTGGGTTGATCAAGTAACTCATTTGTGTAAGTTAAAAAATATAAGACAAATACTCCCATTTCATGGCCTTTTGAGGATCTTTCTTTTGAGAAACTAATATTATGCTTTTGGAAGAACTGTTTTTAAAAGAGACCTCATGAAGAAATTCTGGGTGCTGAAAATCATGGTCATGAAAATCTAGTTATATGAGTTTCTAGCCAACACATAAACGAATGATCATCACAAGAGGTGATTTCTACAATAGCAAAGAAAAGAGAATTCTTCATTCTCCAAAAATTATTATATTGGAAGAACAATAATATCAACTAACCAGACCCCCCAGAGCTCCCAGGGACTAAACCATCAACCAAAGAGTACACATGGAGGGACCCATGGCTTCAGCAGGATATTTAGCAGAGGGTGGCCTTGTCGGGCATCAACAGGAAGAGAAGACTGTGGTCTTGTGAAGGCTTGATGCCCCAGTGTAGGGGAATGCCAGGGCAGTGAGATGAGAGTTGGTGGGTTGAAGGGGAATACCCTCATAGAAGTAGGAAGAGGGGAGATGGGATAGGGGTTAGTAGAGGGGAAACCAACCAGGAAATGGGCTAGCATTTGCAATGTAAATACATAAAATATCCAATAAAAATAAAAATTGTATAGCATAATATAACAATTATATAATATAATTTTATTGTATTATTATGTTTTGTATAATATTATTATATTATTTATTATTATAAATGTACAATATATAGGTAACATCATAAATATAAACTTACATGGGAGAAAACATACATTATTTGTCATTTTGAGTTTGGTGTACCTCATTTATATAGTTCTTAATTCCATTCATTTTCCTAAATATTACATAATTTAACTTTTTCTTATAACTAATAGTTCCATTGCGTATATTTACCATGTTTAATTATGTATTTTTCTGCTGCTATGTATCTAGTCTGTTTATGTTTCCTTGTTATAAATACTGAAATTATCATTCCAGTGGAATATAAAGAAATTTGAGAATATGTTCAGGAGTACTATTTTAAATTTAACTTTTGAGAAACCTTTAAATTACTTTTCACAATGGCTTTACTAGTTTACACCCCACACAGCACTGAATAAGAGTTCCTTTTATGTTATATTTTTTACCTACATTAGTTGTTCTTTGTTTTCTTTATAAAATAAGATGTTCTAACTGAAAATTTTCAGGTTGCATTTATCTTTTGGCTAATGATGTTAACAATGTAAAATTATTTAGTAATCATTTTTTAAAAATTGTTTTACTTATTTACATTCCAAATGTTACCACTTTCCCATACCACACCCAAGTGTTCTTCAGCCCATCTCCTATCCCCTGTACCTTTTTGTTTTGTCTTTTGGAGTTATCTGTTCATTACATTTGCCATTTATTTACTGAAAGTTTTTGTTTTCTTTTTTCAGATCTTCTTAAGAAATAATGACTCCTTTTCTGTCTCTGTTGTTATTTTCTTGTAGAGTACTGAGGCTTTTGATTTTTATAGAGTCATGTGTTAATTATTTGACCATTTCTCTGCTAGTTTGAGTTCTGTTTTTAAAAAAGTTCTTGCCTATATGTATATTTTGAAATGCTTTTCCTATGGTTCCCTCTAGCAATTTCAGTATTTCAAGGGTTATGTTTTATCATAAGAAGGAGAAACAAAAACAAAAACACGTTTCACCACAAATCAAATGAGACACAGTTTATTCTGGAGACAAATATTAGTGAACTGTTTAGGGAACAAATAATTTATTAACCCCCAATTTCAATTAGGTAGCAATTTTATAAATTTTTAAATAACAGAACAAAGGATGTTAAAAAGCAAAATAGTTCAAATATAGTAGTATTCTAAGGTCCATCAAGAAAGCACATTCCAGTAGAGGTGAAAAGTCTCTCTTTATGCATTAGATGGTACCTGATTATATTCTTAAAATGTGCTTATTCAAAGATAAGGATTTTTCATTCCAAAAGCAGTTATTTTATATAATGGTTACACATATGTTAGGTCACACAAAGAAATAGAAAATAAATGACTACTCAAAAAATTTAAAGGGCAAGGATATCGCAAGATAAATTATAAAATCAATTTGATGTTTGTTCTCTGATGAGAGATCACAAGATAAATTATATTATCTAGTTTCCTTTATTCAGATGTATGAAATGTTATGTTTTATATTTTATTATATTTTGTCTTATTTCATAATTGTTTAAAAGCCTTTTTTTTTTCTGATGAGAGAAAGGGTAGACTCAGAGTGAGAGCATACGGGGTGGAACTTGGAGGAATAAAGAAAGGAAATCATAAGCAAGTGATATAATTTTTTAAAAAGTTCATTTTAATAAAAAGGAGAAAAAGAATCTGGACATAAAATATCCTTTTTTCTACAATAATTGAAGAGCATTTAGTCTGTCTATGCCAAATATTGAATGTCCCATATTCATTCTAGGAAATAAAGTCTTTAAACCATTATGGATTAATTTTGTGTATAATGAGTTATATGGCTCTAATTCCATTCTGTTGGTAATTATCCAATTTTACCAGCACAATTTATTAAATAATTTTTTATTTTGAAGATAGTATTTCTGATTAATTTGTTAATATTCCATGTGAGGAATAAAGCTATGTCCTCTGTGTGCTTCAGTGATCTATGGATATGCTTTTGTGTCAGTAGTATGATGTCCTTTTTCTCTACAGCTCTTTAGTACAATTTAGAGTTAGGTGTTGTGCTATCTTCAACTCTGTTCTTTCTATTAATGGTTACTTTGTCTTTTCCTAGTTGATCATGTTTCCATTTTATTTGAATACTTCTGTGAAGAATTTCATCTGGTTCTTGATAATGTTTGCAATGAGTGTGTAGACATAGATCACTTTTGATAATATTTCAATTTTTATACTATTTCTTCTTTCAATTCAGGATCACTGAAGACATTTCCATTGTCTCATATTTTTTTTTCTTTCCTTTAAAATATATCATATTTTCTTTCCAAAGTCTTTTTTCCTTTTATTTGTTCATTTACTTTTGGTTAGGTTTTTCTCTAGATACTTCATTTCTAGAGGCATTAACATTAATGGTTTTTTTTCTACGTGTGTTTGTTATTGGTATAGATAAAAACTACAGATTTGTGCATACTGTTTTTTTCTGAACTTTGATGGATGTGTTTATTAGATCAAAAGTTTTCTGACAGTGTCTGCAGAGTATTTTAGAATGCAATCATATCTTATATGAACAATTATTTCCTTTCTTCCTTTTATTCTATAAAGTCTTTCCATTGTCTTATTATTTCTAATGAGGAATCTGAACAACATGAAAATGGATGAACAGGCATATAAATTTATCTATACTGTAATTTCTGAGTAAATTCTTAGTTTGTTTCCACATAGAATGATATTGGCTACAGATTTTCATGTATGGTATTCATTGTCTTAAGTATTTTTGTGATTTCTATATAATGATTTATATATATATAATTCTTTTCATGGTTCAGTTATTATTCCCTCCAGGTCCACCCTCTTAAAGTTCCTCATCATGTTCTTCATCACTTGTCTCATCTCCACCAGGATGTCTAAACCCCACTCACCCACTGCACCCCACCAGGCCTCCCCATTCCATAGGGCCTCAAGTCTCTTGAGGGTTAGGTACATCTTCTCCCACTAAGGCCACACCAAGAAGTCCTCTGTTGTATATGTGTTGAGGGCCTCATATCAGCTATTGTATGATGCTGCCTGGTTGTTAGCTCATTTTCTGTCAGACCTCAGGGATCCAGGTTAGTTGAGACTGTTGGTCTTTCTATGAGGTGGCCCTCCTCAGCTTCTTTCAACCTTTCCCTAATTCAACCACAGTGTCCCCAGCTTCTTTATATTGGTTAGGTATAAGTATCTGTATATAGATCCTTCATCTGCTTGTTGGACATCTCAGAGGAAAGCCATGCTAGGCTCCTGTCTGTAAGCACACTGTAGCATCAGAAATAGTGTCAGGCCTTGAAGCTCCCCCTTGAACTGGAGCCCAATTTGAGACAGTCACTGGGCCTGCTTTCCCCCCGTCTCTTTTCTGTTGTTTGTTTGTTTTTTTTTCTTTCTTTCTTTCTTTCTTGTAGTTCTTTTAGACAAGAACAATTCTGGGTCCAAGTTCTGACAGTGGGAGAGCAATCCCATCTCTCCACATGATGCCCTATCTTTTTACTGGAAATTGACTCTACAAGTTTCCTCTCCCCACTGTTGAGCATTTTATGTAAGGTCCTGAGTCCTTTTGAGTCATAAGAGCATCTTCCCTCCCAGGTCTCTGGGACATTCTAAAGGGTTCCTCCACCTCATACCCATCACCCATCCCATGAGATTGCATATTTCCATTCATTCTGCTGGCCCTCAGGGCTTATCTCCTGTCTTCCCATCCAAAAACTGACCTTGTTCCCCTTTTCTGTTCCTCATCTTTCCCACCCAGGTCCCTCCCTCCCTCTGTCCCCTGTGAATACTTTCTCACTCACTCATGTGACAGCATATGTTGGCTAGAATGTGGAGAAAGAGGAAGACTTCTCTATTGGTGGGATTAGAAGCTGGTACAACCATTCTAGAAATCAATCAAGAGGTTCTTTAGAAAATTGGAAATAGGTCTACCTGAAGACCCAGCTATACCACACTTGGTCATATACCCAAAAGATGCCCTACCACGCCACTGGGGCATGTGCTCTACTATGTTCATTGCAACCTTACTTGTGATATCTAGAAGCTGGAAACAACCCAGATGTCTCACAATGGAAGAATGGATATAGAAAATATGGCTCATTTATACAATGGAATATTATCCAGCTATTAAGAATGAGGACATGAATTTTGCAGGCAAATTGATGTACTAGAAAATATCATCCTGAGTGATGTAACTCAGACCCAAACAGACATGCATGGTATGTACTCACTAAAAAGTGGATATTAGCCAAAAAATTACAGACTAACCAGGATAAAATCCACAGAATTTAAAAAGCTCACAGGCCCAAGTGAGGATCCTTAAATCCCACTTGGAAGGGAGAAAAAATATTTTTTTCTATAGTTACTAAATGATCATATTGTTTCTGACATTAAATTTATTCATATGGTATATTGCATTTATTTATTTCTGTGTTTTGTACCAAGCATATATTGCAGGAATGGAACAAAATTGACTGCCATTTACAATTTTTATATATGTTCTTGACACTAATTTTCAAGAAGTCTCTTGAAAAATGTGTATCTGTATTTAACACAGGAATAAGTCTATGGCATTTCTCTCTGTGTTTTGTTTTATCCTGTGTTGTTATCATCATAGAATTGCCATTGTAGAGTGAACTATTTGTACATCTAGAATGATGGTTCATCCATTAAGAATGTGTACTCCTGGCCATATACCCGGAACATGCTCTAACATGTAATAAGGTCAGATGTTCCATTCTGTTCATAGCATCTGTATTTATAATAGCTAGAAGCTGTAAGCAACCCAGATGTCCCTCAGCAGTGTAATGGATAAAGAAAATGTGTTTCATTTACACAACAGAGTATTACTCAGCCATTAAATCATTGAGTTCATGAAATTCACAGTCAAATGGATGGAACTTGAGAATCATCCTGAGTGAGGTGACTCAGTCACAAAGAAAAAAAAAAAAAAAAACAGGGTATGTACTCACTGATATGTGGATATTAGCCCAAATTGCTGGATACCCAAGATTCAATTCAAAGAACATATGAAGCTGAAGAAGAAGGAAGATCAAAATGTGGATGTTTCAGTGCTTTATACAGAGGTTAACAAAATACTCACAGGAGGAAATACGAAAATATGGAGACAAATTGTGGAGCAGAGACTAAAGGAAGGCCATCCAGAGACTGCCCCACCTAGGTATCCATGCCATATATAGCCAACAAACCGGACACTATTGTGGATGTCAGGAAGTGCTTGCTGATAGAAGCCTGACATGTCTGTCTCCTGAGAGGCTCTGCCAGAGCCTACAAGTACAGAGGAACAAATTCATAGCCAACCATTGGACTGAGCTCAGGGGTCCCAATAGAGGAGATGGAAAAGGGAATGAAGGAGCAGAGGGGCTTTGCAGCCCATGGAGGAGCAACAGTGTCAACAGGGCAGAATCCCCAGAGCTCCTGGGGACTGTACCACCAACAAAAGAAATCACATGGAGTGACCCATAGCACTGGCCAAATATCTGACAGAAGCCAGACTTGTTGGACATCCGTGGGAGGAGAGGCCCTCAGGCTTGAGGGGGTTCAATGCCCCAGTGTAGTGGAATGCCAGGGGAGGAAGATGGGATTGGTTGGGTGGGGGAGCACCCTCAAAGAGGCAGGAGAGGGGGTATGGGATAGGGGGGTTCTGAAGGAGAGACTAGGAAATGGGAAAACCTTTGCTATGTAATTTTTTAAAAATACAAGAAAAAATAAAGTAAGAGAAATAGAAATGGGGAAAATATGTATGTTGTTCTTTCAACTCCCAGCACCAATATCTGGATGCACAATAACACCATTCTTTCCAGATCAAAGTAAACCTTTGCATTCTGCCTGAGCCAGAAGTCCTTTTACATATGCACACTCAGAAAAACATATTTTAAATTTGAAACAAGAGTTAAATGTTTGGGAATTTTTCTTTTATTTTGTGGAAAAGCTTAATTTAAAAATTGCTAGTGCTGAACCTTCATCAAAAGTTAGAATCATTTTCAGTACTTTTATATGTATAGAGATTTTAATTACTGCTTCCATCTTGATTATCATTCTCCACTTTTTTATGTTGGTTAAATCAAATGACACATTCTTCTCATGGACACTTGAAACATTCCTTAAATATTATTACACTGCTAAGGAACAAATCAAAGAGCAAGAAAATGTTGAAATGTGAAAATTTTCTGATATCTCATTAGAGGTAGATACCATATATTTAGAACACAACATCAAGAAAAATGGGAACTATATACATATGGCTGGTTACATTGAGTAACACAGGATAAATCTGACAAGAAAATTTAAAAAACGAAAAAACTACCTGCAGTTTCAATTGTTTTTGATATGAAGCTTTATTCCACTGGGATCAGTTAGAATGAAAGATATTATTTTAATTTTTTGATGAATGTTGGGATTGTTTTGGGTCCTGATGTGTAGTCAAATTTGGAAAACACACTGTGGGAGGCTGAGAAGGCTAAGCGTTCCTTACTGTTTGGGCAGAATGTTTTGTAGCAGGCTCATAATTGCATTTGATTCATGATGTCATTAAAATCCAGAGTTTCTTTGGATAGTTTTTATTTTGTCCTAGATGATATGTCTTCTGTTGAATGATGAGTTTTGTGGGCTCTCAATCTATGTTGGATTCTACTTGTTGATTTAAATATAACAGCATTTCCTATTAGAAAGTAGAGGGCCCTTTGTTTAAAGCATGTAATTTATAATAATATACTTCTGGGATTTTTTTCTAATTAGAAGAAAATATCCAGGATAATCTATTCTGAGTAATTCCAATTTTAATTCTGCTTTATTTGATATTATAATAGTTTTGCCTGCTTGTTTCTTAGACATATTTTTGAATGAAACTTATGATTTTTCTAAAGTTCTATCAATATTTGATGAAGTGTGTTTCTTGGAAAAAGAAAATGATGCATTTTGATTTCTAATATAATATGTTGATTTATTTTCTTTATTAGAGTATTTAGATTATTAGTATTCAGAGTAATTGAAATGTGTGCTCTAAATCTCATCTTGTTCATTTTGTAATTGTTGTTAAAAATCCTTTTTATTTACCTGCTCTGGTATTGTTTAGTTGTGCCATGTGACCTCCTTGGTATGTTTATCCTTTTCTTCAGCTTGAAGTAGTTTTTTATAGTATTCTCTCTAGGGATGATTTAAAAGTAATAATTCACGTATCTGTTTTTATCTTAGAAAGTTTTACTTCTCCAAATTTAATAGGTAGCTTACCTAAATAACAGGGCTTGACAATTTTTTTCCTACACTGGAGTATAACATTCCAGGCTTTTCTGGCTTTAAAAGTTTATTTTGAGTAACTGGTGTTGTTTTTCAATGCCTGGCATTGAAGGTATGTTGACCTTTCTCTGTTGACACTTTCAATGGCCTTCATTCTGGATTTTGTAATATTTTACTACAATAAGACCAGGAAAATTCCTTTTTCTTTTCTTTTTTTCTGGTGCTCTGTAGGCCTGTTACACCTAAATAGACAACTCATTCTCTAATCTTGAAATTTTTTCTTTTATTATTTTACTGAACATACTCTTTTTGCTGTAACTATAGCATTGCATTCTCCCCTTTCTTCTATGTCCATATTTCAGAGATTAGTTCTCTTCCTACTAGCTCAAAACTTCTCATGCACCATTCATATTTTTTTTTTTTTTGTTCATTGACCTTTATTAAGTGATCCCATTCCTCTACTTTGTTATGTACTAATTTTTCTGTTTTTCACCATGGTATTTGGCTAGGTATTTTATTGTGGTTTTTAATGAGAATTTTAGATTTTTTTTCCAACTTTTATTAGATAATTTCTTCATTTACATTTCAAGTGTTATCCAGAAAGTTCCCTATACCCTCCCCGCTCCCGGCCCTGCTACCCTACCCACCCACTCCCACATCTTGGCCCTGGCATTCCTCTGTACTGGGGCATATAAAGTCTGCATGACCAAGGGGCCTCTCTTCCCAATGATGGCCAACTAGGCCATCCTCTTCTATATATGCAGCTAGAGACGTGAGCGCAGGGGGAACTAGTTAGTTCATGTTATTCTTCCACCTATAGGGTTGAAGACCCCTTCAGCTCCTTGGGTACTTTCTCTAGCTCCTTCCTTGGGAACCCTGTGTTCCATCTAATATCTGACTGTGAGCTTCCACCTCCATGTTTGCCAGGCATTGGTATAGTCTCCCACGAGACAGCTATATCTGGGCCCTTTCAGCACTATCTTGCTGGCATATGCTATAGTGTCTATGTTTGGTGGCCTATTGTGGGATGGATCCCTGGCAGCTGCAGTAACTGGGTCCATCCTTTGGATTCAGCTTCACCTCTTTCAATGTGTGCTTTGCTCTTAATTCTATGAAGGGGTGACGTGTCCACATTTTGATCTTCCTTCTTCTTGAGTTTCATGTGTTTAGTAAATTGTATCTTGGGTAGTCTAGGTTTCTGGGCTAATATCCACATATCAGTGAGTACATGTTATATGAGTTCTTTTGTGAATGGGTTACTTCACTCAGGATGATGACCTCCAGATCCATCCATTTACCTGGGAATTTCATATATTTATTGCTTTTAATAACTGAGTAGTACTCCATTGTGTAAATATACCAAATTTTTTGTATCCATTCCTCTGTTGAGGGACATCTGGGTTCTTTCCAGTTTCTGGCTATTATGAATAAGGCTGCTATGAACATAGTGGAACATGTGTCCTTATTACCAGATGGAATATCTTCATCATTGTTTTAGATAGGGTCTTGAAAATAATTTAAATTTTATTATTTGTCTTAAATTGACTTTCTTATGCACCTTATGGTCATTGCATACTTTGAACACAATTAAGGTATTCAAAGTGTGCTAATTCATAGCATGGTTGAGATATCAATTTTCCCTGTGTGTTTGTGAGCTGAAACGACAACATATTTCCCATGCCTTCTGATTAACAATTACAGTCTATAGATATTAATGGCCTGGGTAAAAACTTGGATTTTTTTTCCTGGTAGTGTAGACTGATTCTTTCTCTCAAGGGTGTTTAAAAGCAGTAGGAGATTCCCAACAAGGCAATCAGCAGTGTTTTGGATTGGTCTGGGTCTCATATCCATGGGTACTAGCTAGACATTTCTTAATAGGGAGCAGGGTAAGCATTATTAAGTCCCAAATGAAGAGAGAGGGATCAAAAAGAGGTCAAAATCTGGAACTATGGTTTCAGGTGACTGGAATGAAAGGAGGATTTGAAGGTAATCTAATTGTGTCTCCAAGACAGATGGATAGGAAATAGGTCATAGGTAAGGAAATATGAGAAACAGAAAGAAGGACAATGAGGAGATCATGGCTTCTGGAAGGCATCCTCTGGTTGCCTAGAGTGGGATGAGGAGGTTGTGGAGGAGATCTCAGGTAGTATTACTTTTTCATCATACCAGTTATGTGAACAGGAAAGTCTCCGGTAGCAAGAGGACATCAACTTAAAAACTGCTATCCTAAATATGATAATGGAGTAAATAGGAAATACTCTTGTATTCATTATTACAGGACAGGCATTGATGAGCATGTTCTCAATAGTGTAGGCAATAAGTTCAAGAGTCAATAAATGTGACTTCACAGAATTTTAAAAATCTATGAAATAAAAACAATCATTTGAATCAAAGGGTACTTAGAAAGTCAGCAAAATATTTACCAACTATAATTTTGAGAGAGGTTTAATATCTAGAATATACAAGGATCTCAAAAATATAAATATCAAAAAATAAATAACCCAATTAAAATAGAATATGGAACTAAACAATGTTCTTAAAATATGAAGTAGAAATGACTAAGAAACATGATAAAATGTACAACATCCTTAGCCACCAGGGAAACATCAATTAACACTACTTTAAGATTTCATATTAACCCAATATGAATAACTTAAGCAGTAAACAAACAATACAAACAACAAAAATCAAATTAAAACAAAAGTTGGCATGTGTCTTAGAAAAGGGAAACATTTTTTCCCTGCTGGTGTGAGTGTAAACTGATGAATCTACTATGAGAATTAATGTGGAGGTTATACAGAAATCTGAAACTAGATCTACAAATGATTCAGCTCTATCAGTCTTGGAAATATGAGGGAAAATCACTAGACATCCTCTTCCACAAATAAATGCCTATCTATATCCATTGTTGTTATATTCAAAATAGGTATAAAACTAAGACAATTAGATGCCTATAAACTGATGAATAGATAAGGCAAATATGGTATATTTCCATAATAGAATATTATTCATTAGAAATATGAAAGTATATAATTCTCAGGTAATGTATGGAATTAGAATCATTCTGAGTGAAGAAGCACAGACCCATAAAGATGGGTGTTTAATATTTTCTCTCATTTGTGGGTAACGCCCTTGAATCTTCAGATATGTGAGTTTCATTTGGAATATCTATTGGAATCAGGAAACATTTTCAATGGAGGGGAGACTGAATCAAACAATATAGAGATTGATTAATGGAATAGGAAAGGCAAAATTAGGATGTAGGATAGGAGTCAATGTATTTTAGGATTAAGGAGAAGGATAAATGACACTGAAGACCTTTTAACTAAGTTAAATGTATACAAAAAGGATTAATGTGGATTTTCCATATAATGTGGTAACAATTATCTTACTAGGTAACAAAGGTTTTCAAATTAAAAGGCCAGTAGCAGGAATGTGTAACCAGTTCTGGAGTTGTTGGCATGTAAGATTCCATAAACCTTCCAAATATTGCAGGCTATTACCACTTTTATTGTTTATATTCCAGAAATCTATTACAATACCTCACTATTTAAGACACCATATATATGAGTGATAAAAATGGAGAAACCAAGCTGATAATGACATGGAAGCTTCATTTCTACTGGATATCTTTAGTAGGAATGGAAGGTCCTATAAATGGTACTAGAAAAGAAAAGTATCACTCTAATCCAGCTGTGAATTGGAGAGATAAAGCACAAACATGCCTGGCAGGTCATACCCTTACATAAGAGTAGCAGTAAAATCATGGGAGTATACAATTTCATTATCATTGGATCAATGTCCTGTACCTAACCTGTACCTAGCACCAGTATCCAGCCAAGAATCCATAGCTAAACACGTCATGGACCTTCAGGGAGAAACTTCTGATATCACTCATCTAAATACATTTAGTATTAAGTTGATTCCTAGTGACTAGTCATCATTCAGAAAGGTCAATGGATCTCTCAACCCTTATTGGTGATGCTTCTAATTATACTAGATGGTGATTAACAGAGGCACATCAGCAGATGAACACAGAAATAAATTATGTATAATATCAAACCTTAAATTGAATATATATACTACATCTCCTCCCAAGCCTCAGTTATTGCAGAAGGAAATATGAGAAGAATGTAAACTTCAGAAATAAAGGAATGATTACATAGAAAGGTATCTTCTGGACATTATAGGGAAGCTGTGCATAGGAACCCACAGAAATTGCAATAGTGTACAAAGCTCCTGTTCAAACTTGGGCAAATGAACTTCCTACATTGAGAAGTTGAGATGGGTCATTGTCCAACCAGTAGATGAGGAATTTTGAGCATTTGAGAGCTTTCTGGAGAAGAAGAGTCGGTTTCCTTTAGTGGCATGACTCCTTGTAGATTTACCATATTTCAGAGAAGAAGCTACACTCCAGAGAAGTGGGGAAAGACAAATGAACTTGATGGGTTTAAAAATAAAAAATGAAAACTCAGAGTTGGGTAAGGATGCAGAAGATAAATATAGGAGGAGATTTGGATATGGGTGTATATGACCAAAGTACATTATATGAAATAATTAATGTGTTATTAAAAGTTAAAAATCAATGGGATCAAAGTAAATAAACTAATGATACACTTCCATACTTTATTAGAAAAAGAGGCTACATCCAAACCTAATATAAGGCAAGAAATCATCAAGATATAGTAATTGACACTGAAACTAAATGAACAACACAGGCTCAATTAAACAAAGAGTTTTTCCTTTGAAAAACAGCATGAATGAGTATATATTGAAAATATTTTTTAAATCACCACATCAAGAACCCAAACAATGGAGAGAAGCTGCTGACCCCTGTGGTTGAATTAGGGAAGGCTGAAAGAAGCTGAGGATGAGGGTGACCCTGTAGGAGGACCAGCAGTCTCAATTAATCTGGAAACCCGAGATCTCTCAAAGACTGGACCACCAAATAGGCATCATACATCAGTTGATATGAGACCCCAACATATACACACCAGAAGACTGATGGGTATGTGTTCATTCAGAGATGATGCACCTAACCCTCAAGAGACTGTAGACCCCAGGGAGTTTAGAGGTCAGGTGAGGTTGGGGGTAGGGACATCCATGGGGAAACACGGGTAGGAAGGAAGTATGGGATGTGAAACAGTCAGAGGGTGAACAGGGGAAAATAACATATGAAGTATTAATTAATTAGTTAATTAATTAATAAGAAATAGCATTGAGATGGATGGATACAGCAAAGGTAGTGAAAACAAACCTGCTGCTGATAAACATAAAGAAGTTATGAATTATCTAAAAATCTATATCCAAGTTCACATAGATTGAGATCTGCTGTTAATTATTTCTCTCGGGTTCATTTTTTTTTTTATTATTATATATTTACATGTCAAATGTTGCACCAGCCCTGATGCCCCAAGCCCAGATTTTGTCACCCCATCCCACCTCTCCTTTGCCCCTGAGAGGATGACACACTTTCAGGGCATCCTCCTCCTATGGCTGCATCAGGTCTCTACAGCATTAAGTGAATCCTTTCTCACTGGGGCCAGACAAAGTCTTGTGCTATAAAATTTTGTTCAGTGATTATGTATCAAATAATTTCTAGTAGAAGAAATTAATCATAGATTTAAGGGTTCAACCCTGATAAATATTCACAGACCTTAGATAATGTGTAATTTTGAATTACTATCAACTGTTTTATTGTACTGAATAAAATGCTGCTCTCAATTGGGTTACTATGAAGAATGCAAAAACCAAAACAAATGTGTAGTGGTGACCTGCTGCATTAAAAGATCAGAGTCTTGCCCATTAAGGGCATTTTGTTTTAAGTATTCTCTATTATTCAATATTTATATTTATTTAACTTTAGTTAATATCACAGGTACTTACATTCAATTAATTTACAACTCTTTGGAGAGAAATAAGAGTGGATTGGATAGACAATTCTCCACCCTACCTATGTTTGCTAGTTCAGAATTGATCTTTAGAATACAGATATGTCTTACAAATTGCAATTTTACACTTATTTTGAATAGCATCAACTAATGTGTTCTATCTCAGTGATCACTAATGGGGCAATTAACACCACAAGTATAATTTTATTATCTGTATAACTCAGAACTCAGACAATAATAAAAGCAGTATCATGGGTAGGTTTGAGAGCTAGAAAAATAAGAGAAATGAATCAGAGAAATGATGAATGTCAGCACAATATTACCTGGTGACTAATACAAAATAACCAATAATTATTTAATTATTACAACCATTCTGTCACTCTAATTATTACTTTGGTAATGGTTGATTTTTATCAAAATTTCTGGAACCTTGGCTCAGAATCATATTGATGACAAACAATGAACTTATATAAATTTAACCTCTATTTTTCCTTATATACTTAAGAAATGTAGTATTATAAATTTAATCTACTATATTTCAGAAGAAGAGCTATAGACAAACTAAAACTGAATGTTATTTTTCCAGATTTTGCTTCTGGCTCTCATGATTGTTGTAAACTTTTTCTGTGGTTCTTTCTTTTGGATGATTTTCCCTTTTTTCTCATGCATGGATTTATAGTTTTATTTAATATGTTATAATATTGTAAACATTTTTAAAACTGAAAAGACATAAGCATTTAAAAATATTTTTCAAGTGGAAGAATATGTTTGACACATAAAAAAGACCAACCATATAATTTTTATAGGTATTAATATTTCTGCATACAAGTTGTGCTTATGCAATGGCACAAAAACCTGTGGGAACAACTAATAAATGATTAGATTTAAGGCTCACTTCAGAAGCTGTAATACATCCCAGATACTGATTGGGTGACAAAAATTCTGGCCCTAGAGGATAGACAAATACTAAATAATATTGCTATGCTATAGGAAAATAACAATAATATGATTTCTAAGGAAATTATTCTATACTCATACATCATTTTCTTGCTTAACCATCATCAGAAATATTTACTGCTGCAGTAGTGGTGAATGAATAGAGACCCACAGCTAGACAATGTACAGAGTCAGAGACCTAAGAATAGTAACTCCTAAATGAGATGTCTCCATAACTTTTCTTCCCTCGGTAGGTACTCAGGAAATCCTGTGGAAAGAAGAAAGAATTATTTCAAGAGCCATAAAGGATTGAAGACACCAAGAAAAAAATGGCTTCTATACATAACAGGACTAATGACAGAGAGAATAAATGTGGGTTTGTATGGGATGGGAAGTTGAGAGAATTTGGAAAGTGTTATAAAAGTGACAATCTTCATTTACATTTCACATGTTATCCAGAAATTTTCCCTTACCCTCCCGCATCCCCGCCCTGCTCCCCTACCCACCCCCTCCCACGTAATGGCCCTGGCGTTCCCCTGTACTGGGGCATATAGAGTCTGTATGACCAAGGGGCCTCTCCTCCCAACGATGGCCAACTAGGCCATCCTCTTCCATATATGCAGCTAGAGNAAAAAAAAAAAAAAAAAAAAAAAAAAAAAAAAAATCAGCCTAGCATACTCAGAAAATTCCAAGTCAAGAGAGATCCTTTCTAAACAAACAAACAAACAAACAAACAAACAAACAAACTAAAAACCAGGTAGAAAATGTTGAAGGCATACCAGCAAATGTTGAATTCCTGACTTCCAGAGCTCACAAGCATACCCACAATATATACCTGCACATATCAAACTATACACAGAATAAATATATAAATAGTTAAATACATACACAATGTAATATAAAGTGGGTATTTAAAGCTATCTATCCAACTAGTTAATTTTTAAAGTACTTTATATTAACTTAAAGTTCACAAATATTATTTTTATAGTACATAATATTAATAACATTACAACATAAGTCACTTATACATACTAACTCCTGATGATTTTTATTATTTATTTGTTATTTACCCACATGTATTTGTTAAAATGTGAAAATAATGAGGACTGTATATTAGAACCTGTTTCAATGAATAGTTAATACACTATTTCAAGAGGAATTGTGCAGTTACATTCTAATAGAAAATGATCTTGATTTTAAGCCCTTATTAGAATTACAACAAATGAGCATTTGACTACTAGAATTTTAATTCTCATGCTATCAAGTTTCCAAAATATATATTTTAGATTTTTATGAAATAGTGGCAAAACTACAAATATAGCAGAATGTATAATCATCATAAAAATAGTTTTTGAACTACAAAATCATGAACCAAGAACTAGAAATAAAGTTTACTCCAGAGCTTTTAATTTAATAAATGTAAAAAGAATTTAGTTGATATTAACAACTTCAAGAAATAATAAGTATAGAATATTGCAACATTTAAAATATTAGAAAATTTAACATAGGTTAAATGAAAAACAATGACACTCAAAGTAGAAATTTTTATTGTAGGATCTTGTAGAAAGCTTACTATTTAATGACTATAGTCCTTTATTTAGGAAGAATCAAAAGAGTCTCTCATTTATGAGCAATAGAGCATAGTCTAGGAAACAATCGAGAAATTTCCAGTGTAGAATGTACCTTTATACATATCATCCCATTTGTGTTTTACTAAAATCTGATAAAGAAGTATTGATTTTATTTTCTACATGAGAATTCAATGTGGTATATAATATGCTGAAAGTCATACACAGTAGCATTTATTGTTAACAATGTTAAATGAATCAATGCTACTTGGTCACCATTATCTTTGATTTCACCATGGTTTCTACTTGTATCTTTCTTTGGGTAGACCCTGTGCATGCACAATAAGCAGGATGATAACCAACTCAATTTATAGTCCCAATTTTGTTATTTTCTTATACTTATAATCAGATCTGTTAGTATCAACTGTCAGTATTTTCTCATGATAATAATACTGGATATTTAGACACATTGTTTTCCTTATCTAATGCACACAAACCAAAATATTAACAGTTGATATTAATATTGTTTCCCAGTGTCATATTGTTCTCTTAATTGCAATATATAACTGTTGATGCAATATATAACTCACATAAAAATACACTTAACTACAGGTAATGAATGGTTGCCAAGGGAGAGAAATATTCCATTTGCCTCACCAAATATTTCTCTATTAGGTTGTTTAGTTCCAAGAGGTGAGCCCAAAACACATGAACCTATGAACAATTCTGAATGAACTCAGGTGTGTGTATATATATATATATATATATATATACATACACACACATGTTCCTATACACATGTGTATATATGTATGTAAATATAAGAAACATGAAATCATGAAACTAGAAGTAGAAAAGGGAATAAGTGAGTGATGTGGGTGCATCATTTGTGAATAAAGCTTACAGAAATTATTTTTAAAGAGAAAGACACCAAGTATCTGTATCAATCTTCAATTCACTACTAGTGTGATCAATGGACTCTTTTTACATTTAGGGATTTTTAATCAGATCAAATTTTAAATAGGGTTTTATCTTCTAAATTTTTCCTTCAAAAATATTTCAACTTTCATAATATAACTAAGCTCATTCCTTTTTTATTTAATGAAAAATAGTTTACTTTACCTTTGATTGGATATCTCCAAACAAAACATAGAGAATTTTTAATTTGTTCTTTATAATATTAATATTTTCTGAGAAGATAGCAGTTACTTGTATTCAATGACAAATGGTAAAGTATAATCTTTTCTCATGTTGCCAATAAAATGTCATTCCTTGGAATTGGAGATCCATTCATTAGCAATATCAATATCAACGAAAAATAGCAAGACATTGGAAAGAATGCTCCATCATAGAATAAAATTCAATTGTCTTCACAACTCTGTGACATATATTTGTTGTCCCTGGGTAAAATAATGGTGTGTGTGTATATGTGTGTGTGTGTGTGTGTCTGTGTGTCTGTGTGTGTGTGTGTGTTTCTGTGTGTGTGTGTGTGCACGTGTATTTGTCTGTCTGTCTATGTATGTCTGTGTTTTGTGTGCCTGTATATGTTAGCCAAAATTAAATACCTCACAGAGCTCATTAATTATCAACTTATTTACCAGCTAATGATAAAGTTAGAAGGTATAGAACTTCTAAGATATATCCCTAATTGGAACACATATATTATTGAGGTCATATTTGGGAACTCCAGTATAACAAGCCCATTGTCTTTATTCTTTCTCTGTTTCCTAGCAATCATGCTATTAATGGTTCTTTCTTCACCTATATTTCCACCATGATGTACTGCCTCACCCTACAACAAAGCCAAATCAGAATAACCTTGAAAGTATAACCATTATACATTCTCAAAATATTCAATATTTTTTAAATAAATGCCTTTTTAAAATAAGGTAAAAACATGTATAAATTTAAAGTAACATGACATTCTCTACCTTGTTTAGTTTTGAGTGCACAATTTCTCAGAAACATCTTAAATGAATATTTACATATCCTTTAGGCATGAGAGGTGTAGGAGAAATAGCCCTATGGATAGCAAATGAGGAATATTTTATTCTATTGAGTAAAATGTAATATCCATAAATAAATAGAAATAGAATTTTGTTCATCAGGCATTGATGTAGTAGGAATAAAAGGGCAAACAAAAAGTATGTACATATTTTAATTGGTAATTAGAATACAATTGCTTTGGAGCAAGAAAAAGGTCAAAATTTGTAACAATCAGGCAGTAGAGATGAGTTAGTTATGTCTTTAGCAAAATTTATACTTTAGATGTATTAAAATTTCAGAACTTAGCAAAGTACTCAAAAACAGGAATATAAACCAAATGCATACTTATATTTATATCATATAGCACATTATATGTGTAATTAAAAATTTATTCATCTCTTAGCAAAAAGTTATAGCAATAAATATAAATAAACAGCTTCGAAGTAGCAATAAAGACTGTACCCCACATATAAAGGAAACTATTGTTAAGAAAAAAACCTAGACTAGCAAAAACTTTTCTCAACAATAATTCTTGGAGACCACCTTAGTGGTACGGACTGGAGTTCGACATGATGTCTCGTTAGAAATATTTTTGACGTACCATGACCATGTCGTTGTCTGTCCATCTAGTTACCTTATCCTAGCTTCTGGGTCTTTACTTAGGTGTGTGGATACCAGTGGACTAGAAACTGTTCCCTCGATTTTGATAGGTCACGAGAAAGGACAGCATTTTCAACAAATAGTGCTGGCACAACTGGTGGTTATCATGTAGAAGACTGGGAATTGATCCATTCTTATCTCCTTGTACTAAGGTCAAGTCTAAGTGGTTGAAGGATCTCCACATAAAGCCAGAGACACTGAAACTTATAGAGGAGAAAGTGGGGAAAAGCCTCGAAGATATGGGCACTGGGGAAAAATTCCTAAATAGAACAGCAATGGCTAGTGCTGTAAGATCAAGAATTGACAAATGGGACCTCATAAAGTTGCAAAGCTTCTGTAAGGCAAAAGATACTGTCAACAAGACAAAAGGGCCACCAACGGATTGGGAAAGGATCTTTACCAATCCTAAATCTGATAGGGGACTGATATCTAATATATATAAAGAACTCAAGAAGGTGGACACCAGGATATCAAATATCCCCATTAAAAAGTGGGGCACAGAGTTAAACAAAGAATTCTCAACTGAGGAATACCGAATGGCTGAGAAGCACCTGAAAAAATGCTCAACATCCTTAATCATCAGGGAAATGCAAATCAAAACAACCCTGAGATTCCACCTCACACTGGTAAGAATGGCTAAGATCAAAAAATCAGGTGACAGCAGATGCTGGCATAGATGTGGAGAAAGGGGAACACTCCTCCACTGTTGGTGGGACTGCAAGCTTGTTCAACCACTCTGGAAATCAGTCTGGCGGTTCCTCAGAAAATTGGACATAGTACTACCGGAAGATCCAGCAATACCTCTACTTGGCATATTTCCAGAAGAGGTTCCATCTGGTAATAAGGACACATGTTCCACTATGTTCATAGCAGCCTTATTCATAATAGCCAGAAGCTGGAAACAACCCAGATGTCCCTCAACAGAAGAATGGATACAAAAATTTTGGTACATTTACACAATGGAGTACTATTCAGCTATTCGAAACAATGAATATATGAAATTCCTAGGCAAATGGATGGATCTGGAGGGTGTCATCCTGAGTGAGGTAACCCAATCACAAAAGAACTCACATAACATGTACTCACTGATATGTGGATACTAGCCCAGAAGCCTAGACTACCCAAGATACAATTTACTAAACACATGAAACTCAAGAAGAATGAAGTTCAAAATGTGGTCNAGTGCCTGGCAAACATGGAAGTGGATGCTCACAGTCAGCTATTAGTTGGAACACAGGACTCCCAAGGAAGGAGCTAGAGAAAGTACCCAAGGAGCTGAAGGGGTCTTCAACCCTATAGGTGGAAGAATAACATGAACTAACTAGTTCCCCCTGTGCTCATGTCTCTAGCTGCATATATGGAAGAAGATGGCCTAGTTGGTCATCATTGAGAGGAGAGGCACCTTGGTCATACAGACTTTATATGCCCCAGCACAGGGGAACGCCAGGGCCATTATGGGGGAGGGCGTGGGTAGGGGAGCAGGGCGGGGATGGGGGAGGGTATGGGGAAATTTCTGGATAACACTTGAAATGTAAATGAAGAAAATATCTAATAAAGAGAAAAAAATTTAAAAAAAGATGCTGACTGTGTATATAAACTTCTCTTTATCTTCTGATTTCATGAGACCTTCATGTCATGGGTCTCCTGATGATTTGAATTTTCCTATTTCTTTTTACTAGAAACATTACTACAAATTCATTTTTTTAAATGATGCATTTCCTTTTATCTTATGTGTATTAATGGCTAATGAATTAGATATATAAGTCCATGACAATTCTTATTCTACATAAAAGTATATACACAAATATATGTATAATTTTTATTACACACTCATCTGCTAATGAACAAGATTTATTCAAATTATTTGTTATAATGAATAAAGCTACATTAAATATGAGGGTGCAAATATTGTAGGCTATGAACAGACACTACAGGATTGTTAAGTGCTCAGTCCTAAATGGGACATCTTTACCATATCATACTAGCAAACACAGGTTCTTTTGCAAGAGAGGCATATAAATTGTTAGATGCAAAGTTAGTCCAAAACATTATAGAAGCAAGGTTTTGAGACACTAAAAGGCATAAACACATTTGAATTAAAATGATTACCGCAGCATGTGAAGTACACAATTTCAAGTCAGAAAAAAAAGTCCCAGTATGGATGGGAAGACAAGAATTACTACTGTCAGTTGTGGTGCTATTGTTATTTAATACATGTTAGGAGAGTGAGATTCAGTTATAGTTAATTATATGACATGGTGATAGGTACACCACATTCTAGAGCAGGCCTTAATCATTTTTATTAGATATTTTCATTATTTACATTACAAATGTTATCCCCTTTCCTACTTTCTCCTCCAAAAATCACCTATCTTCTTCCCTCCACCCCCTGCTCCCCATCCCACCCACTCCTGCTCCCTGGCCCTGGCATTCCCATACACTGGGGCATAGTACCTTCATAGGACCAAGGGCCTTTCCTCCCATTGATGATCAACTAGGCCATCCTCTGCTGCATATGCACATATGCAGCTAGAGCCAGGAGTGCCTCCATGTTTTTTGTTTTTTTTTTAATTGGTAATTTAGTCCAAGAGAGCTCTAGGGGTACTGGTTATTTCATATTGTTGTTCCTACTAGGGGGCTGCAAAACTCTTAAGCTCCTTGGGTACTTTCTCTAGCTCTTTCATTGGAGACCTTGTGCTCTGTCCAATGGATGACTATGAGAATTCACTTCTGTATTTGTCAGGCACTGGCAGAGACTCTCAGGCGAGAGCAGTATCAGGCTCCTGTCAGCAAGCATTTGTTGGCATCTACAATAGTGTCTGGGTTAGGCAGTTGTTTATGGAATGGATCCACAGGTGGGGCAGTCTTTGGATGGTCATTCCTTCAGGCTCTGCTCTGAATTTTGTCTCTGTAACTCCTTCCATGGATATTTTGTTCCCTCTTCTAAGAAGTATAGAAGTATCCACACTTTGCTCTTACTTCTTGAGTTTCATGTGTTTTGCAAATTGTATCTTGGGTATTCTGAGCTTCTGGGCTAATATCATTCATTTCACATGTTAAAATAATCCTCTATGTAATAAATCTGAACTGCTAAAAATTACTTCAAAATTTAGCAGAAATCACAAAATGTGTGTGTTTTTTGAAATCTTGTATCAACATGAGTATTGAATATACATAATTCCCAGGACTTTCTGTTTATTCCATATATAATAAATTCTTTGAATAACTATGTTATAATGTTTGAAGCAGAGAAAGAGAGTAAGAGAGATAGAGAGAGGTGATGAAGATGATGGGAAAACTTTTACTTTCTTAATTCATTATACATTCACATTTTCAAAAGTCTAAATTGCCTATTTTACCTAGGTATATGAAGCCAAGTTTAAATAAAGTATCAAGTCATCAAAAACCATACTTTTAGACAGGCACTTCTTTATGCATTCTTTTGAGCTTTCAAAAAGAGTCTTAAATTGTTAGCAGATTCCAAACTGCACCACTTCAAATTAAAGCAGAAGCAATTAAGCTAAACTGCAAAGTTAATCCAAAAATATAATTAGCATCCGGAAGAAGATACTTTATAAGCAAGAGACGTTAACAAATGACACACTAAAATTTTATATGGAGAGGAGTGTTATATTGGCCAAGAAATAACTGCAGCAGAATCGCATGGTTCTATACAAATATTAAGATACGTAATAGTGGTTTCTTTTATGTTAAAACAAAGCATTTGACCTATTACATTTGTTCCATTTATATGTCCATATAGTTCTGTTGCAGGATTTTCCTGTCCAATCACATTAGGGCAGTAGAAGACCTATGATTAGACAGGAAAAGGGAGGCAGATCGAGGAGCTGGGGAGAGAGATAGAGAGGTAGGTAGCAGGAGGGGAGAAGGGAAGAAGCCAACATGGAGGCAGATTTGATCTTATCCGAGTCTTGTACAAATACTCATACTGTTGTGAGTTTACATAGACTAAAACTTGGTCTTGTCCAGAAACTACTGTTTCATTGTGCATGTTTGTTACATCTGACTCTTTCAATCTTTCCACAATGCTGCATGAGTTTTGAAGCATAGGGTAGATATAAATGTACCATTTAGGGCTGGAAAGACAAGGCATTAAGTGGAATGATAGGGTTGCCATCCCACAGTCAAAAGCTTTGACCCAGAATTGTTCCGCCTAAAGAACTACAGGGACAAAAATGAAGGAGAGCCTGAATGAAAGGAGGTCCAGTTAGAGTCCCAAGTTGGGATCCAGTTCAAGGGGAGGCTCCAAGGCCTGGCACTATTACTGAGGCTCTGAGAGGCCCAACAAGCAGCTGACTGAGACAGAAGCAGATACTTACACCCAACCATTGAATTAAAGTGGTGAAGTCCTGTAGTTGAAATAGGGAAAGGCTGGAAGAAGCTGAGGAGGAGGGTGACCCCATAGAAAGACCAGCAGTCTCAAGTAAACTGGACCCTTGAGATATCTCAGACACTGAGCCACCAACCAGGCACCATACATTAGTTTATATGAGGCCTCAGACTCAAATACAGCTTCAGTGAGAGAAGATCCACCTAACTCTACACAGACTTAAGGCCCCTGGGAGTGGGGAGTTATGTTGGAGTAGTGACATCCTCTTGGAGATGGGGGAGAATGAATGTGATGAGGACTTGTTAGGAGGGTTTACCAGGTGGGGAGATGATAATGACTGGGATGTAAATAAAAGAATTTAATAATAAAATAATTATGATAATGATGATAATAATAATAATAAAATAAATAAGTCAAAAGTCCTTCTTCACAGGTTGCAGGGAGCCAGCCACTCCAAGTCTTCTTTATTGTTCCTGTTTCCTCTTGAGGCGGAAAGAGTTTCAGCAGGGGTGAGACTTTCTTATGAGATATTTAGGGTTGTCATATCATAATAAAAAGTTTACTTATCTAAGTTACTTTAATAATGTAGCTGACCTGCCTTCTGTGTTCTTTTGAGGCCAGAAACTGCAGTCACTGGCATTGAGCACATCCTAAAACAGCAGGAATTGAGTAATGTAATCTTTGTTCTCTCTCTTCAGGAATTGTCTGGCTCCAACTTTTAGCAAGCTAGTAGAAATCAAAGGGAAATAAAGGGACACTTTGAGCAGTGAATTTATTTCTAAGTTGTAGTTCCCTATGAAAGCTCTACAAGAAAACATGTAACAGGGGAAGGATCATCTCTTCTCATTGTCTTCAGCAATACATGATCACATGGTAAAAGTTTTCACCAAAAATTTGCATGTAAATTTAAAACAAATCAAATAAGAAGTTTACAACAGAGAATATTTACATGTATAGCCATTAGGAGTAATTATCTGGCTAAACATTCATCACCTGACATAGCTCCGCAGGTTCATGGAGAGGTTCATGGAGAACAACAACAACAACAAAAATCTGTAATTAAGTAATAAGTGAAGTTTTATATAGATAAACACAGTCAATATTTTAGCTTCTGTTCTAGAACCTATAATCATTAGCCCCCTTTTTATGCCTTTTGGTTAATGGTTGTACAACCTCTTTGAATGTGCTCTGAATAGTAAAGTGCCTGCTTACTATCAGAAGCAAGTTCCTTGACACTAAAAACAGCCAGAGTTCTCACAGTTTTCACTATCAGAAAAGATTTAATAGCAGTGTTAAGAAAAAAGTTTAATAATTACTGTAAATTTAGGAATTCTTATAGGCTCAACATTAAGAATTAAGAAGTAATCTATTTGTCTATATAGCATCAGTACATCTCTGCAGAAATCTGCTCATCAGGGTAGGATAATACATAGTGATTGCTATATATGGTTAATAATAAGAAAAAAAGACTATTAATAGTAGGAATCTTTACAAAAATGAACTTCTGATGGGCCTTGCCTTTGGGAGCAAATTCGTTGTGTATTATATTTCAAGGCAGACTCATTTAAGGGAGATCACCTGCTAGTTCTTAGCCATGTTCATCATCAGTCTATTTGAAGCACCTAAGAAATATACACAACCTAAATATCTTTTTTAATGACAAATTAATAATGAAAACGTAGTACATGCACAGAGTGTAATTCTATTCAGATATGAGAAAAATGAAATGAGACTTGCAGAAAAATGTTTAAAACAAGATAGTATTAGAGAGTGTGGTAACCAGGAAAGAAAAGCCACGGATGTTTCACTAATTTGTGGAATATAGCTCCAGGCCCTTAGATAAGATTATATTACCAGAAATTTCCATAAAATCAAGCTGAATAAAAAGGACCAGGATTGAGGAAGATATATATATATAGAACTGTGGAGAAGGGAATATTAGGACATAGGTATTATGCAGTGGAAATAGTAAAGGGAAATTTTTATCTGGTAGGAGAAGTGTGATGGCAAAATAGAGGAAAATGAAGAAAGAAGAGAAAAAAATAATATTAAGTCTGTTTGGTAGGCTCCTGGAAAAGCATTATTTTATGATTAGTTTAAAAACTCAGTATATATATATATATATATATATATATATATATATATATATATATGTTAAATAAAGTAATGTCACAGTAATAATGATATCCCCTGCAACATCCACAAAGTATCTAACAAAACCTCAAATGCTAGGTATGGGGACTCTCTCCTTGAGTTGTTGGTCAGAGTGCTTAAAAGGACTCTCAAATAATATGGGTTTTTAAATTTCTCTTTGATTTCCCCTAGAACTTTAATTTAAGACCCTAATGTGAAAGAGAAACATGCATGGTAGGCAGAAACTTACAGAAAGCAATATGAAGCAATCACTGAAGATTCCTCCTTGAAGAATAGTTCTCATTTTATCTGAAAGTACTATGAGAGTTGCCAAGGTAGGAAAGCTATCAATAGTCTTTCCAAGATGGAAAGTCTACAAACGCAAATTCCAATAGAGGAAGGTATCATGTGAGAAGCAATAGTGCTTCTTATAGCTCCATGTAACAAACTGTCTAACTGAACTTGATAAGAGTTAATTTGTGTCTGTTACTATGAAAGTATTCAGCCACCTATACCTGGAAAGGTCATGAACTCTAGAGGAGACCCTACTACTGCCACTTTCTTAAGCTAATGTAATTTACAACAGCATTGTTAATTCTTATCCTTATGCCCACAGAAAATTAGATATCTAAGTCCTCTTCAGAAAAGCTTTTTATAGCAGAAACCATTACAGAAATGTACAACTAGACAAAACACAGAGAACTAACTACAGAATGCTCAGCACCAGTTAATAAATTCACACATTAATGTATAGAGCTTGGTAACCATCTTAGAATAAGAGGACCAAATAAATTATATGAGTCAGAGAACCAAGAGGTCTGCTATTAAATAGTCTTTTCTGTATATGGCAAAAATGTTGCTCCCAGGAAATCTCTAAAAATTGGACACTTCTCAATGACAACAGCAGTTGAGATAACAAAATAGGTTCAGTAAATATCAAAATTATCTGATTCTCGTTTAAGAGTAATAGGCAAGTAATGACTGCTGAGAGAAGAAAATCAGTACTCTCCTGTTGCGGTATATCTCCTCCTAAATTTGCCCTGGAAATGAAAACACAATACAGTTAATATAATCACACGTGTGCCTAGATCTACCCCTACACTACTATCTTCCACAGCTTATGAGACATCTTAGAACTTGCAGTTTCTCCAGGCCATGTGCTTCTGCTCCACTTTTCTCCTTCTTCCTCCTCCTCTGTGTCCTCTCCCTCTTCCATTTTCTCCTTCTTCTCTCCCCACCTTCTGCTCCACCTTCTCTTTTATCTGCCCAATGATCAGCTCTCCTTTATTTTACAAATTAAGGTGGGAAGCAGGTTTACAGAAAATCATCTGAGTGCTGACCCATTCCTTGTTCACAACTACTCACAGGAGAATGGAATTAAGATCAAATAAAATTAGCCCCAGGGCTAACCACCATACTCTCCAGAGACAAACCTACAGTAAACCAACTAACTCCAAAAAACTGGCCAGCCACATATATGTATAGATAGATAGATAGATAGATAGATAGATAGATAGATAGATAGATAGATATAAATATAGGTATAGATATAGATATAGATTCTTATGTATAATAGTAATTTAAGAGGCTCTGAGTTTGAGAGGAAACGACATAACACATGAACACAGATACAGAGATGGATATGCAGGTAAGAGAATGATGTCTGGAAATGATGTATAAATACAACTCATGTATGGAAATAGAAAAATAAATTCCAAAAGAAGGAAAAATTTTTTTCAACTTTTATTAGATATTTTCTTCATTTACATTTCAAGTGCTATCCAGATAGTTCCCTGTACCCTCCCCCCTCCCGGCCCTGCTCCCCTACCCACCCGCTCCCACCCCTTGTCCCCGGCGTTCCCCTGTATTGGGGCATATAAAGTCTGCATAACCAAGGGGCCTCTCTTCCCACTGATGGCCAACTAGGCCACCCTCTTCTATATAGGCAGCTAGAGACATGAGCTCAGGGGTACTAGTTAGTTCATGCTATTCTTCCACCTATAGGGTTGAAGACCAAGAAGGAAAATTTTATCCACTGGTAAAGCACAGTGTGTTATTTAGGAATACCTAACCCGATATTTTGTCATTTTTTATGAGTATAATTTTTATTAGATATTTTCTTTATTTACATTTCTAATGCTATCCTCTTTTCTATTTTCCTCTCTGAAAATCCCCTATTCCCCCCCTCCCCCTGCTCCCCAATTCAACCATTCCATCGTCCTGGCCCTGGCATTCCCCTATACTGGGGCATAGAATCTTCACAAGACCAAGGGCCTCTCCTCACATTGATGGCCGACTACACCATCTTCTGCTACATATGCAGCTAGAGGCACGAGTCCCACCATGTATTTTCTTTGACTGGTGGTTTAATTCCAGGGAGCTCTATGCTTTGAGTACTGTAATGGAAGGGAAGTTTCTTTTTTTCATGTAGGAACAGATCTTAGCAGAAGGCTGGGCATAGAAAAAAAAGTTTAAAAAAAGTGTTTAATATATAGATGAGTGAGTATACAAAGACAATAGGTTGTATACTGAGAGGAAGAAAGCCTTTAGTTCATTTTCCATCAATAAAACTTTAGCACTATACAGGAACATCACGGCCACATGGTCTTCTTTACCACTAAGACAAACTATGAATGAGAAGAGAAATTTATATGTAAGAAGCATAGTCTATTAACATGTGTTTATGGGAAAGGCACAGAGCATGGGCAGCATGAACAGGGGGAACCAGATCAGTTTGAGTAGGGATGGAATTTGGGAAAAGAACAATTATCTATTTCAAAGATGAAGAGAAGAAAAGATGAAATAATTCTTTTTGAGGAAAGAGAACTTGGTGCTATAGATCACAATACATTTTTGCTGTCTTTAACCAGGGACTAGTAGGCTTGGAAATATTGTGTCGGAACTATAAATGCAATAGCCTGCAAACTTAATTTTTATAGACAGTCTAAAATCAACATAAACATTGAATGTTCTTTGTGTTAATCCTATCTTCTAACACAGATGCCGGTATCTTTCTCCTTTGTTCTCTATCTGAAACTCAACACTTTTAGGTTTAGCGTTTATCACATTACTGTAATTATGTTTCTCCCACTAGATTTTTAATATCTCTAGGGAAGTCAAGTCTGAGGTTCTATTTTAGTTTATATCTCAAGGGCCTAACAACTAACACTGTAAATTGATGAATAATAAGATATCCATCAGTAGGAATTAGTTTAATTAACCCGTCACTAGTCATTTCCAGAGATTAGAAAGTGGCCCAGGGGATGAAAGTGCACCACTAAGGAGCTTGTGATGGGTGAAAGAGAGGAAATGAGAGGATAATGAAAAGAGCTTTCAACTGGAAAAGAGGAGAACTAGTTTCTTGCTTTTTCTCTGACACATGCCAGCTGTATAATTTTGACTACTCTAAATGTGAGGTTTCTAATTTGTTTATTCATTACATGCAGAGGGGGTATTAGAAAAACCATCCTGCACAAGTATTAACATGAGTTTGTAGTTCAAAGGTGTGTTTGGGATAAAGAGATGATTACAATTTTAAATTAATATGAATAAATGAAGATGTAGATAACTCACATTAATATTTGTAAGTTTTATAGATGAAGTACAAAATGTTGACAAAATCTCTCATACATAATCTGATGTGATTAATCAACACCAATTTAAAGTTTCAGTAAATCATCTTAGCAATTCACATTATTATGTCACGTGATAGAAAGTTAATGCCTGAGACATTTGAACATCTGGTTTGTGTGGTAAGTTTTCTGCATTGTAAAGTTTTCAGCGCCCTACTTCTAAACTCTGAAGAAACAAATGACAATAAATCCTGTTGAATTTGTACAGAAAAGGAAAATTTTATTTGCTATTGATAGAGCTATAAGCAGGTATGGCTACTATGAAAACATGGGTATATATTCTTTCATAACTAGAAAACAGATATGCTGTGAGTCCACTGTACCACTCCTGTTCATGTACCCAAATGGATCTATACCGATATATACTATACTAATATAGAGATAGTTGTTAATTCATGTTCATTGGTCCTTTACTTACAGAGGTCATGGAATAAAACCAACATAGATGCTTTAGATGATAAATATGTAGAAAATATAGTTACTATATGCAAAGACATTGCATGTTGCAATAAAAAATGTTCTTGGATGCCATAGGCCATAGGAAATATAATCTGACATTGTTAATTTGTTAAATCATCATGCTATCAAACTACCTCCTAAATGCATACATTTAAACTGAAAGCTATGGAATATTACATAGCTTGGTCAAAGTAACTTCATTTAGAAGTGGGTAGAAGTCAACAAAGAAATATATAACTGCAGACAGCACTGATATTGTAAGCTGAATATTCAGTTCTAGATTTGACAACTTATTTTAAGCCCTATAGCCACTTCCATCAACACAGCCAAGGCTCATATAACATGATAAAAACAATCTACAGCAAACCAGTGGCCAACATCAAACTAAATGGAGAGAAGCTGGAAGCAATCCCACTAAAATCAGGGACCAGACAAGGCTGCCCACTTTCTCCCTACCTATTCAATATAGTACTTGAAGTCCTAGCCAGAGCAATTCGACAACAAAAGGAGGTCAAGGGGATACAAATTGGAAAGGAAGAACTCAAATTATCNCTCCACCAGAGAACTCCTAAACCTGATAAACAGCTTTAGTGCAGTAGCTGGATATAGAATTAACTCAAACAAATCAATGGCCTTTCTCTATACAAAGGATGAACTGGCTGAGAAAGAGATCAGGGAAACATCACCCTTCACAATAGTCACTAACAATATAAAATATCTTGGTGTGACTCTTACGAAGGAAGTGAAAGATATGTATGACAAGGACTTCAAGTCTCTGAAGAAAGAAATTGAGGAAGATCTCAGAAGATGGAAGGATCTCCCATGATCATGGATTGGCAGAATCAATATAGTAAAAAATGGCTATCGTGCCAAAAGCTATCTACAGATTCAATGCAATCCCCATCAAAATTCCAACTCAATTTTTCAATGATCTAGAAAAGACAATTAGCAAGTTCATCTGGAATAACAAAAAACCTAGAATAGTGAAAACTCTTCTCAACAATAAAAGAACCTCTGGTGGAATCACCATGCCTGACCTCAAGCTGTACTACAGAGCAATTGTAACAAAAACTGCATGGTACTGGTACAGCAACAGACAGGTAGATCAATGGAATAGGATCAAAGACCCAGAAATGAATCCATACACCTATGGTCACCTGATCTTTGACAAGGGAGCTAAAACTATCCAGTGGATAAAAGACAGCCTTTTCAACAAATGGTGCTGGCACAACTGGCAGCTATCATGTAGAAGACTGGGAATTGATCCATTCTTATCTCCTTGCACTAAGGTCAAGTCTAAGTGGTTGAAGGACCTCCACATAAAACCAGAGACACTGAAACTTATAGAGGAGAAAGTGGGGGAAAGCCTCGAAGATATGGGCACTGGGGAAAAATTCCTGGACAAAACAGCAAAGGCTTGTGCTGTAAGATCAAGAATTGACAAATGGGACCTCATAAAGTTGCAAAACTTCTGTAAGACAAAAGATACTGTCAACAGGACAAAAGGGCCACCAACGGATTGGGAAAAGATCTTTACCAATTTTAAATCAGATAGGAGACTGATATCCAATATATATAAAGAACTCAAGAAGGTGGACACCAGAAAATCAAATATCCCCATTAAAAAGTGGGGCACAGAGTTAAACAAAGAATTCTCAACTGAGGAATACTGAATGCCTGAGAAGCACTTGAAAAAATGTTCAACATCCTTAATCATCAGGGAAATGCAGATCAAAACAACCCTGAGATTCCACCTCACACCAGTAAGAATGGCTAAGATCAAAAATTCAGGTGACAACAGATGCTGGCGTGGATGTGGAGAAAGGGGAACACTCCTCCATTGTTGCTGGGAATGCAAGCTGTTTCAACCACTCTGGAAATCAGTCTGGTGGTTCCTCAGAAAATTGGACATAATACTACTGGAATATCCTGCAATACCTCTACTGGGCATATATCCAGAAGATATTCCATCTGGTAACAAGGACACATGTTCTACTATGTTCATAGCAGCCTTATTCATAATAGCCAGAAACTGGAAAGAACCCAGATGTCCCTCAACAGAGGAATGGATACAAAAAATTTGGTATATTTCCACAATGGAGTACTACTCAGCTATTAAAAACAATAAATATATGAAATTCCTAGGCAAATGGTTGGATCTGGAGGCCATCATCCTGAGTGAAGTAACCCATTCACAAAAGAACTCACATAACATATACTCACTGATATGTGGATATTAGCCCAGAAACCTAGACTACCCAAGATACAATTTACTAAACACATGATACTCAAGAAGAAGGAAGATCAAAATGTAGACAAGTCACCCCTTCCTAGAATTAAGAACAAAGCACACATTGAAGGAGTTAAAGAGATCATGTGTGAAGCTGAATCCAAAGGATGGACCCAACGACTGCGGCTGCCAGGGATCCATCCCACAATCAACCACCAAACATAGACACTATAGCATATGCCAGCAAGATAGTGCTGAAAGGGCCCGGATATAGCTGTCTTGGGGGAAACTACACCAATACCTGGCAAACATGGAGGTGGAAGCTCACAGTCAGTTATTAGATGGAACACCAGGTTCCCAAGGAAGAAGGAGCTAGAGAAAGTACCCAGGAGCTGAAGGAGTCTTCAACCCTCTAGGTGGAAGAATAACCATGAACTAACTAGTACCCCCTGAGCTCATGTCTCTAGCTGCATATATAGAAGAGGATGGCCTAGTTGGACATCAGTGGGAAGAGAGGCCCCTTGGACATGCAGACTTTATATGCCCCAATACAGAGGAACGCCAGGGCCAAGAAGTGGGAGATGATGTGTAGGGGAGCAGGGCCGGGAGAGGGGAGGGTTTAGGGAACTTTCTGGATAACACTTGAAATGTAAATGAAAAAAATATCTAATAAAAGTTGAAAAAAAAAAAGAAAGTAGAAACTAAAAATTGGATCTTTATCAAAGAATCACCTGAGTCAAAACCTAAAAGTTATTGGACTATGCCCTTTGTGATGAGGTTTGTATGTATGTATGCATGCATGTATGTCCATATAACCAGGCTCGGTTATTCATGCATGTGTGAAAGCTAAAATGTTGATTCAAGACATTTTTTTTATCACTCTCCATTTTCTATTTTTTTAAGGCAAACACTAACATTGAATTATAGCTTGCAATTTTCAACTAGACTGGGTCCCAACATCTGCTTGTGTCCATCCCTCCCTCCCAGTGCTGGAGTTACCAAAGCATGATTCTACACAGGCATGCTACCACAAGGCTGTATAGGTATGCATTCAAACCCAAGTCCACCTGCTTGCAGAAATGTCATTTAACCATTCATTTATCTAGGACTTATAGACTTTAAGTTATAACATAGTCAGTATACTTAAGGTGATGTTTGAAACAAAATGAACACTTAAGGACAATAAAAAAATTAAAATGCACAGAATATTATAATATAGTTTTTGTTTTACACATTTTAGACGTTTTGTTTAAACTACCAACTAGAAAAATTAGTGTTAGTGCCATTTTTATTTATTTAAAATCTGATTTCTCAAAGCATAAGTGATTTGATAGGTGACATGGGAAAAGGAAGGCTCTTAGAAGAATGGAGGTAAATTACAAAAGAAGTCAGTGGAAGGTAACAAATAATAGCAGGATATAATATGGATATAATTGTAGTCCCTACAAGAATACAATTTTTTTTATTTTTTCCATTTTTTATTATTTATTTTCTTAATTTACATTTCAAATGCTATTCCAAAAGTCCCCTCCCCCCTCCCACCTCTCTGCTCCCCTGTCCACCCACACCCACTTCTTGGCCCTGGCGTTCCCCTATATTGGGGCATATAAAGATTGCAGCACCAAGGGGCCTCTCTTCCCAATGATGACCGACTAGGCCATCTTCTGCTACATATGGAGCTGGAGACACGAGTTCTGGGGGTTCTGGTTAGTTCATATTGTTGTTCCTCTTCTAGGGTTGCAGACCCCTTCAGCTCCTGGGGTTCTATCTCTAGCTTCTCCATTGTGGGCCCTGTGTTCCCTCTTATAGATGATTATGAGCATCCACTTCTGTACGAGACAGCTATATCAGGGTCCCTTAAGTAGGCACTAGCTGTCCTATGCCATAGTGTCTGAGTTTAATGACTGATTATGGGATGGATTCCCTGGTGGTTGGGTAGTCTCTGTATGGTCCATCCTTTCATCTTAGCTCTAAACTTTGTCTCTGTAACTCCTTTCATGTGTATTTTGTTTCCTCTTCACAGGAGGAATGGAGTATCCACACGTTGGTCTTCCTTCTTGATGTTCTTGTGTTTTGCAAATTGTAGCTTGGATATGCTAAGTTTCTGGGCTAATATCCATTTATCAGTGAGTGCATACCCAATGACTTCTTTTGTGATTGGGTTACCTCACTGAGGATTATATCCTCCAGATATATCCATTTGCCCAAGAATTTCATAAATTCATTTTTTAATAGCAGAATAGTACTCCATTGTGTAGATGTACCACATTTTCTGTATCCATTCCTCTGTTGAGGGACAGCTGGGTTCTTTCCAGCTTCTGGCTATTATAAATAAGGCTGCTATGAACATAGTGGAACATGTGTCCTTTTTACCAGTTGGAACATCTTCTGGGTATATGCCCAGGAGAGGTATTGCTGGATCCTCTGGTAGTACTATGTCCAAATTCCTGAGATAACGCCAGAATGACTTCCAGAGTGGTTGTACAAGCTTGCATTCCCACCAGGAATGGAGGAGTGTTCCTCTTTCTCCACATCCTCGCCAGCATCTGCTGTCCCCTGAATTTTTGATCTTAGCCATTCTGACTGGTTTGAGGTGGAATCTCAGGGTTGTTTTGATTTGCATTTCCCTGATGATTAAGGATGTTGAACATATTTTCAGATGTTTCTCAGCCATTCGGAATTCCTCAGTTGAGAATTCTTTGTTTAGCTCTGTACCCCATTTTTAATGGGGTTATTTGTTTTTCTAGAGTCCAATTTCTTTAGCTCTTTTTAGATGTTGGATATTAATCCCCTATCAGATTTAGGATTGGTAAAAATCCTTTCCCAATCTGTTGGTGGCCTTTTTGTCTTGCTGACTGTGTCTTTTGCCTTACAGAAGCTTTGTAATTTCATAAGGTCCCATTTGTCAATTCTTGATCTGACCGCACAGGCCATTGCTGTTCTGTTTAGGAATTTTTCCCCAGTGCCCATATTTTCGAGGGTTTTCCCAACTTTCTCCTCTATAAATTTCAGTGTCTCTTGTTTTATGTGGAGTTCTTTGATCCACTTAGAATTTTAAAACCTAAAATATCTCTTAAGGAAAGATGGAAAAGGAGACTCTCTTTTAGAAAGGAAATCACAAATATAGAAGGAAGAAAATAGATAAAATAACATATATATATATATATATATATATATATATATATATATATATGTATATATATATATATATAATTTCCAATTTTGTTTGTCCTGGTAAGAACCAAATACTACCTAGAAAAACCCCCAATATCAGACTTTTAAGTTACTTATCAGGGCTATTCAAGAAATTCTGAAAATATATATCCTAGTGGTGTAATCCTTGGTTAAACCCAAGATGTAGAAGATAAGTCCCTATTGTTGATAGTACCATAAAGTCCAGAAACAAGACCCAGAGACCATCAAACTGGAATTCATCTGAATGTCTCTTCCCTGAGAACTAGTTTTCATGGTACCAGAAGGAGCTATGGAAACTTCTAAAGGAAGTAGTCACCTAACAGGCATACCCAGCTAAAGCACTTATGTATCTCATTAATGACCAGCATGGCATGATAACCCTATTATTTTAGTTGCATGACTATCTTGTCAATAACAGCTCTCTACTTGGACTTAAGACCTGTTAAAAAAGAGATATAATCCCAATTACTAAAAACTTAGCATACTACCCAGTTGTAGTGGCTATCCTTGGTTGTCAACTTGACTATATTTGGAATGAACTACAATCCAGAATTGGAAGGTTCACCAGTGATTCTAATCTGGAGTGTAGATCTTGAGGCATAATAGCTATGAATTCCAGAAGATTAAGACAGGGAGATCTCTGAGTTCAAGGTCGTCTGAGATTAAAGGTGTGGTAGCACACACCTTTAATCTGGGCTACACCTTCTGCTGGAAACCTACATAAGGACATTGGAAGAAGGAAAGCTCTCTCTCTCTCTCTCTCTCCATTGACTGCTTGCCTTGTTGGACTGAGCAACTGCTAGAACCTTGGACTTCCATTCACAGATGCTACTGATCATTGTTGGAAATTGTCCTGCAGACTGTAAGTCATCAACAAATTGCTTTGCTATATTGAGACTATGCATAAGTTCTGTGACTGTAAAGAACCCTGACAAATACACTGGTACCACTGAATTCATGGTTATTGGAGGAGAATCTACAATCACTTATTTAATGGTTGACAGTTTCCTAAAAGCAATTTATAAACATTTGTATGTATTTCCACAGATAAGCAAATTCTTCAACACTAATTAACAAAATGTCAATTTGGAACAGACAGAGAACACAACAAAAAAGTACTCTAAATCAAAATGCAGAGTTGTAGAGCCAAGATCTAATGAATATATCTGTAAAACACTCCCATACATATAGCTATGAGAGTATTGTAGAAGAGGGCTAGAAACATTTTAAGAACCATAGGATCACAGGGTTTGCTATGAGATTGTATCCTAGTAATTTTAGAATCTTTGCCCATAAAATTCTCACCAATACGACCATTCAATAAGAACTGAACAAGGATGACACCAATGGATTTCTAAAACTAAAAAAGAAAAAGCCTACAATTCTGGAACCCCTCACAAATGACCATTAGCAACAGAGGAAAACTGAGAGGGAGATATAGTGATTCCCCAAGGGGGAAAAAAACAAAAACAAGAACAAAAAACAACAACAACAACAACAACAAAAAAAACACCAATTGCTTGCCCATTGACAAATGGTCAAACCTGAAAACATAATATGTAACATTATATGTACTAAATGGTTTATATTTAGGAATATATGCATATGCATATACATATGTGCATGAAATAACAATTAGTGAGAAAAGAGGTCTGGAAATTGTAGAAGAGTTATATGGGAGGGTATGAAAGGAAGGAAGACACAAAAGAAAGCTAATTACATAAGACCTGAAAAATAGCAAGGAATTCAAAATTCTACCATAGTTGTGGGAGATGATTTTCTGACTCCATTCATTACTTAGAAGCTACTAGTATTGAGCATTTATCAGAGAAGAAGAATCATTCTTCTTTGATGGAATGGCCAAGGGCAACTGTCTTGTGCTTTGGGAGATGGCCTCACACTTACAAATGTGGGGTCAACAGTAACTATATTTAGTGGGTTATCAAGAAAATGAAATGATGAAATTAGAAAGTATGTTTGTTGAAGTGATATTGAGTAGGATATGATTGAATTCCACTGTATAATAAAACACTAAGCTGGGAGCCATAATATATATGCAAATGGCAACAATCAACATAGTTGAGAAATTGTCTTTGTGTATAAACCCAAGGGTGATATGGCTGGATTTTCAGGTATATCAATTTCCATATTTTTTTAGTATCTGTTACACTGATTTCCTTAGTGGCTATATAAGATGGTGCTCACACCTGAAGTCTTTTTTTCCTTAGAGTCCCCTAATGCCTCTTCTTCCACAGGATTTTCTGAGCCCTGGGAAATTGTTTTGTTGGAAAGGTCTCATTTAGGGATAAGCATTCCAAAGTTTCTCATTCTCTGCATATTTTCTGGCTTAGAGTCTTTTTATTTATTCTTATCTGCTGAGAAGGAAGGTGATTTGATGATGGAAGAACAAGGCACACTGATCTATAAGTATAGTAAAACACAATTAAGAGTAATTTTTGCTATTGTTTTGTTTGTTTGTTTAATTTAAATAAAAGGAGTATGTGGCTTTACCCTAGATTTTTGAGCTACACTGTCTCAGCCAAGCAGATTTGGAGATTTAGATCCTATGTCGAATCAGATATTGATTTGTTAATTCCATACACTTATTGCCACTATTGCAATACCATATCTTGCAAGTAGAATGACATTTTTGATAAAAGAGTTTGTGGATAGATTATATTCATATTTCCTTTAATAACGAACATATTACATTCATGTACCAAGTATGCTAGCTTAAAACAAAGTGTCCATGTGGGTACCAGATCTACTTGCCTTATATGTGTTAGCTTCAAAAATAGGGCTTTGTTATCAGTTTGGGGAGAACAACCTGTAGCATTGACAATATCCTATATTGTTTGGGAGTTCTCCTAGAACACTTTTTGGCACATGGATTTTATGTAACCCAATCCTGTTACTGAAAGTTTCAATTCACAACAAGAGATATCCAATCAGTATATCATGATTTCATTTAGATCATCTTCATATATCTATATATAAAGTTGAGAGAATAGACATATAGTTTAGAGTTGGAAAGCAATCAGGCAATATTTGAAGCTGATAAGATCCTTTGTATATATAAATCTATTGTTATTTATTTGATAAATATTTATCATTGTGTATCTTTAACTGATAGAATGTTAAGAAGCTTTTTTGTTTGTTGGTTGGTTTTGGTCTCTTGTATAGACTCTCTGGGTATTTTCCTTTGTAGCTTTTATTTATTTATTTATTTTTACAGTTGCACTTGATTTTATTTGACAAATAACTGTTTATTAAAGCACAGCAAAGAAAGTTTAAAATTTTTCCATCTTGACACTACTGGACATAAATTATTTGTTAGGTTTTTTCACTTAACTTTTAACATTAGACACATGTTTAATTCTCTATTAAACCTCCTAATTTCATTGTTTTAGTATCTTGATTGCTAAATACATGTGGGTTCATGGAGGGTGTCACATCCCAAGAGTGCATGAAGCACTGTCCCCTTGTTCATGGAGGGTGTCACATCCCAAGAGTGCATGAAACACTGTCCCCTTGCCTATCTAGGTCACTCTATTAATTTCTTCATATTTTCCATATACTGTCATTTACATTAAAATGATTAATCAAAGCAATGATTTTCTAACCTGTATAAGTGCTTAAACAAATTAATTTTTTAAAAAGTAATTTCAATAGGCACATCAGATACAGGATGCTCCAGTAGCATTTGATTTCCTACTTAGTGCTTCTTTGCTGTTAGGAGAGATCATTTCTTCATTTCAATATTACAAAATTCTTCTTAATAGACTACTATGTTATAGCAGAGTAAGTACCTAGGATTTGCTTTTTCTAGAATCATTTTTTTCCAATTTTCTTTACTGTATATTCTATGGATATTTTTGTTTTGTGATTGCAATTTTAGCAACCTATTTTTACAATTTTAGCAACCTATTTTAAGCTGATATATACTTCAAGTACATAAATAGTCATTTATCTTTACTTTATCTCTACTCTTGAAGTTATACACAATATGCATGTAGAGGAATTTTAATCCATAACTGCTCTATCAAAGGATCATGTCCAACGCCTTCTATGTCCATGTAACATGGCTGAAATATAGAAATGTACCTAGGACAGACTTTCAATTCCAAAGAGAGATGTCTGATTAGGGGGCAGACAAAGTGACAAATCAGAAGAAGATTCGGCATAATGAGTATAAGCTCAACTCTCATGAGAACAGACAGGAAAGAGATGATTTCAGCTATTGCATGGAACATAGGGTTCCCAATGGAGGAGCTAGAGAAAGTTCCCAAGGAGCTGAAGGGGTCTCCAACCCGATAGGTTGAACTACAATATAAGCTAAGCAGTACCCCCAGAGCTCATGTCTCTAGCTGCATATGTAGCAGAAGATGGCCTAGTTGGCCATCATTGGGAAGAGAGGCCCCTTGGTCTTGCAAACTTTATATGCCCCAGTACAGGGGAATGCCAGGGCCAAGAAGTGGGAGTGGGGGGGCAGGGCTCTGGGTGGGGGAGGGCATAGGGGAATTTCAGGATAGCATTTGAAATGTAAATGAAGAAAATATCTAATAAAAAATGGAAAAAATAGCATTGCAGATGTCAGGGACATGATGGGGGGATAAGGCCGTTTTATCAGGAAAGGTTTAGAGAGACAGGTTGTAGGCAAAGAGAGAATGAGCCAGAGAGTGAGAAAGAGCAAGATTAGAATAAATTGTCAGATATTGTAGCTAAGCAGAGCACTTAAGTGAGAAGTCAAGAGAAACCAGTTTAAATCAGTCAGGTTAAAGATGAGATTGAGCCAGAGCAACTGAGTTGATCCAGCTAGCCAGAGTTCAGAATCAGCTAGAAACTGTAATCTTATTCAGCCTCAAACCTCTGAAATGACAATTATATCTTGTGAACAAAATTTACATTTATTGTGGGGAGTGGGCTCAGCCGCATGGGCCAAAGATGGCGCCCTGGCTCTATGCTAAGCCCCATGACTTCGCTTGTTTATCCCAGTCTCAGTCATATGCAGTAAAAGCAGCGTGTGTAACTCATTGGAGATAGCTCAACATCTTGAGATACCATTCTATCAGCCAATCCTGCATGCTTCCTTCGACGTATAGGTTAATGATTGGGTGGAATGAGGTGGTGTGAGTGAATGCAAGTATAAATTGAGGGCAGCCCCAGATGAGGAGAGACCAGATGAGGAGACTGGACCAGTGTTAGAGGGACCAGCTTAGCAGAGACCAGAGACTAGCATAGGAGAGACCAGAGCGAGCGCGTAAACAGCTGCAGCTATGTGAAACCTGAGAAAGAGAGAGAGAGAGAGAGAGAGAGAGAGAGAGAGAGAGAGAGAGAGAGAGAGAGAGAGAGAGAGAGAGAGAGAGAGAGAGAGAGAGAGAGAGAGAGAGAGAGAGAGAGAGAGAGAGAGAGAGAGAGGCAGAATAAAGCAGTAGCTGCGAAGGCAAGCTGCTCTGAACCTGCCTTGGTGTCCCCATTTCATTTCTTCCCAAGGTCTCTGCTGGTCAGAGGCATGTGGGCGCGCGGCAATTTATAGATATAATTTAACTATTCATTTATCTTTTAGAGTCTCTTCTAAAATTTAAAAAATGTTATATAAATCACTTTGTAATCATCATGTTATTTTGAATTTGTCTATGTATTTACTTTTACCAACAAGTTTTATATATTCAAATGCATTATCTTCTCATCCATCATTATTTCATATAACAGAAAGAATCCCACACATAATTTCCTGTAACAAAGGTTAATAATTATTAAATTTTCTAATCTTTTAAGATTTAGTTACTTAGTAATATGCAGCTGTGACTAAACAATTGACAAAACTTTTAAATGGATAAATGATAGAATCCTGCTAATGATTCCAGAGGTGTATCTGTCCATCATTGTGAGGAAAATTGACAGGGCAGAGCAGCTTATGCCGTGGTAGCTAAGAAGTGGAGAATGAGATGAAAATGCTTACTCTAATTTGCTTTATTTTTCTTCATTTTGTGTATTCTTTCTTCCTAGCTCCTGCCTCTGTGAGCATTCCAGCCTCATACAAGTCAGTTCTTCAGCTCTTAATTACTTCTGCCTGGACACTCCTTTATAGATACAGGCAGAGTTGAGCTTCATTGATTTGACGAATTCTAAATCCAACTAAGTTGATAACAAATGCTAAACATCACAGAGATGTTGGTTATTTTTGCTTAATTTCAGGGGATAGTTTTAAAAATATAGAAATATTAAAGGGAAATTATTCTTTCTCAAGAAACATGATTGTTTATCATTTCTCACCTCTATGTGTTCCATAGATAAATACTGTGTAGTATACTATACTATACTATACACCTTCATGTACAGTTTTAATTTTGGCAACAAAAGCTACTTAAATTAACCTAATCATAGTAAAAAACTATTAAATGTAAAATTCTAGACTTAAAGGATTTTTAAATATAATGACACTACTAGAAATCCAATGGTAGCTGAAAGTCACATTAAAATGTGTAATTCTTCTTCAACTTTTATACATTTTTAATTTTATTTTAGCTTGATTAGTAAATTACATAAATGAATGAAGTGCAGAAATTATAATGCCTTTTTATATTTTCATACATTACTGTATTATGCTTAGAACATATCAGCATATCTTATTATCTTTTCTGACACTTTCTTCACATGTAAACTGGGTCTGGTTGCTGCAGCAATATATTTAGGTTTATGCTTAGAACATATCAGCATATCTTATTATCTTTTCTGACACTTTCTTCACATGTAAACTGGGTCTGGTTGCTGCAGCAATATATTTAGGTTTATGTTGCTTTTTATGGAATCAACATGCTTGTGCATGAACAATATATGCTATATGGGTAACATGTATCAGACTTCCCCTAATCCATATTGATGACAATACTATTCTGAAACCAAGTTCCCTCCCCTGCTTAGTCCTCTGAATTTCTTGAGCTAACCAACATGCCCCCAGTGTTAGAGAGTAGACAGCAATAGTTAGTTCCTATGGAAATGAAAATGAGGGTGCCTTTATTTCCAAAGAAACAAGCCTAAAAGAGACCATCTCAAGATTCGGTGCTATATAAAGCATTGGGAAGTTCAAAGAATATTAATCCTACCCCATTGTACAGAGATGAGAGTGGGTGAATTCATTCTGCCTTTCTATACTGATTTCTGAACTGGTTATTGTACCATCTGTATGTCATTGGGACATCTTGTTAAATCTTCTACAATTCTGTGATTCTGTGTTTTTTTTTTTTCAAATATTTTTATTGTAGCTACTAAAGTCAATCATTTTTTACAAGTCACTGAAAATAATGAGTAGTTCTTCTGCAGCTGTTTAATTAGAATTTTCAAAGAAGCAAACCATGGTTCCTTGCTTTTAATAAGCTATTTTGAATCCGTCATATAGATTGTGTGTTATCTTCTATCTGAGGGAAAAGGGAATATGATAACAGTGCAGTAAGGTAAATTGAAGGAAATGGAAGAAAAGGCAATAGTCACATTTTTTGTCGTGGTATGTTATTATATTCTCTTCTACAGACTGTTGTTAATTGTTTACTATATTTGATTTCTACATTTGTATTTAGGCAGTTTGAGCATTCGACATAGGCATTAGATTATATTGCCTGACACATGGTTAATATAATACATAGTCTTAAGAGAATTCATTGATGCTGTCACTATTTGGTCATCAATAGTTCTTCTCTCTCTCTCTCTCTCTCTCTCTTTTTTTTTAATTGTGATTTTTTTCATTTTGGACCTGTGCATTCATGCTGTTGAGACCACTTGCAAACTTTGCTTATAGACATTCATTTTTCATCATGTTTAGGAAATTTTCAGCCATTATTTCTTTTTTAATGCTTACTTATTTTTTCAACTCAAAACTGTTACTCATCAAGAAGAAGGTATAAAGGCATATTTATCTATATAAAGATGATAATCAATTCTTGTACTTAACCTTTGATACTGAACTGATCTCTTAAGTTAGTGTTTGTAGATACTGAAGGTTGTCATCACCTCTTTCAAATTGCAAGTTAATGAGCCAGAGGATCTGACACTGCCTGGCGGCTTGCAGGAGATAGAAGACTTCACAGATCTTTCACAGATCTTCCCAGATCTGATAAAACAGAATCATATCTTTATAAAAAACATATGTGATTAATGTACACATTATGGAAAAGAGATAGGAAGCACAAAACACAGAGCCCTTCTAAATTCTGAAATTTTGCTTAGTGCAGTCTAGTCATAGTAGTTCAATAAGACAGAAAAAGGCTCCACAACGATCCATCCCAAAATATAAAGTTTTTTTCATGCATTATAATCTTTACTCCATTCCATGGAGCTGAGCAACGATGGGGATAGTAAATAAATAAATAAACAAAAATCACAAAACAACAACAAAGAAAATCAAACAAACAAAAAAGAATAGAACAACATTCTGAAACTTGTCTATTTACCCTAACAGGATTTTTAAAGCAACTGCAACAATTTGGCAGCTTTATATGTTCCTGGTAATTGCTAGGCATCTAGAGTATGCCAGGTTTGTCAGTGCTCTAAAACAGCTCAAATAGGCACCCATTCTTCAAGTGGCTCATCTCTTTCCTGTCCTGAAAGATATGAGTTTTCATTGTCTTTCAACTTGAAAAGAAGGTAAGCAAGAAATATCCTTTCACACGCTTCATACCAAATCAGAGATGAGGGGGAGTGAGTATAAACCATAATTTGTTCTCAATGAGCTCATACATAGCTGTCTTTATTGTTAGAATTTCTTGTAATATTAGCACCTTGATTCAAGCATGAGGGAAATCTGTTGCTTATGGCAAAAGATTGCAAACATAATTCTATGTTCTCTTTTGCATCCCAGAAAATTCCCTGGGTATATGTTTTGCATATATCATACTGAGATGGCAGAAGCAATTCTGGTGAGTGACTGTAACACATTATCATTCATTCAGAGTTTTTAGCTGATTACACATATCACTGAGTGTCAGGATCTATTTAGATGGATTCTGCATTTTTCACAAAAAATGTATGTATATATATATATATATATATATATATATATATATATATATATGTGTGTGTGTGTGTGTGTGTGTGTGTGTGTGTGTGTGTGTGTGTGTGTGTGTGTTATTGTTATTTGACAGTATCTACAAAATTAAGAGGAAGAGAATTTTCAACTTGTTATTACATTTTTATTTCATTTTTGCAGTAGTGTTGAAGAATAATTCAACTCCTAACCTTGCTCATGCCATATAGACCAGGACTCCAGCCATGAATTATATCCCTGGAAATTTTGTTTGTTTGTTTGTTTGTTTGTTTGTTTAAGGGGTGATTTTCTTTATATTCTAGACTATACTTAAACCTTAATACAGACCCAGGAATATTTGACCTCATGATCTTTCTTAGCCTCTGGATTTTTAGGATGACAGGCATTCACATTTAGGTTTTGTGTGTGTGTGTGTGTGTGTGTGTGTGTGTGTGTGTGTGTGTGTGTGTGTGTGTATGTGTGTGTGTGTGTGTGTGTTTCTGTGATGTTTTTGTTAAGATCTTTAATATATAAATTCTTAGTTTCTTTTTAAAATGGAATAATTACACATACAAATATTTCTGAATTGACATCTGAGAAAACTTTTTAATGTATGGTTCTAATAAGAAAGTATTTTTTTCTTAACTAGAGAGAAAGAAACTATAAATATATGTCAAAATGACATTCTCATGTAATTAAAAAGGTCAGAACTGTTGCTTTTCCTCACTTTGACATTTTGAAAACAAAATCATTTTTTTTTATTTTGTTAAGTCACTTCCTAAATTGTTTCTAAATCAGACTCATAGTGTCTCCTTCCTGAATGTCTGTGTCCTTTCCTGATCTGATATTTTCCTTGTTATTTAGTAACACAACAGAACTAAAATATTCAATATTTTTGAAAAATTATCCACTTTATATCACCCTCACAGCCCCACTTCTGGTTAGCCATTCACACAATCCAACCCTCTTTTCTTCCCTTTCTCCTCTGAGCAGATAGGGACTCTCTGTGTATCCCCCAATTCTGGTACATTAAGTCTCTGCAGGGCTAGGCACATCCTCCCCAACTGAGGCCAGACAAGGCATCTGAGATAGAAGAACATATCGCACATACAGGTAACCACAGCTCCAGTTGCTCAGGACTCTCATCAATACCACACTGCACATGGCTACATATGTGTGCGGAGGCCTTGGTCCATCCCAAATATGTTCTTTGTTTGGTTGTTCAGATTCTGAGAATCCCAAGAGTCCAGGTTAGTTGACTCTATTGATCTTCCTGTGGAGATTTTTAATCCCTTTCGGGGCCTATAGTCTTTCCCACTATTCTTCCATAAGTGTTGCCAAGCTCCATCCTCTCTTTAGCTCTGGGTGTCTATATCTGTCTAAATCAACTGCTGGGTGGAGCCTCTTAGAGAATGGCCAAACTAGACTTCTGTCTGTAAGCATAATAGAGTGATATCATTAAGAGTGTCAAGGATTGGTTTTTGCCCATAGGATGAGTCTCAAGTTGGGCCAGATATTGGTTGGGTATTCCCTCAGTCTCTGCTCCATCATCAATCCCTGCATTTCTTGTAGACTAGATAAATTTTGAGTCAAATTTTGGAGGTAGGTTGTTGTCCCTATTGCTCCACTGGGGTTTCTGCTTGGCTATAGTAGGTGATCTCTTCATGTTTCATATCCCCAATGCTGTGGGTCAAATCTAGGGTTACCCATATTCACTCTTGGGTGCATCCCTTATCCCAGTTCTCTGTCTCATCCTGGAGATCCAATCCCCACCTTCATATAGTGGGAACTCCTATAAGTTGAAGATTTCCATTCATTCTTATGGACATCTGGACATCTTTCCTGTCCCTCTGACACCTGACTCTATAAACACACTCATTTCCCTCTCCCAGTCCCCTCCCTCCATCTGCCTATTATGAGTATTTTATTCCCCCTTCTTAGTGAGATTTAAGTATTTTTACTTGTGACTTTCTTCCTGTTTACCACCTTTAGGTATGTGGAATATAGCATGGGTATACTGTATTTTATGGCTAATACGCAGTTATAGTGAGTACATACCATGAATGTCCTTTCGCGACTGGGTTATTTAACTCAGGATGATAGCATAAAGTTCCATCCATTGGCCATCCATATCTTAGTGACAAATTTCATACTAGCCTAGACATAATTTTTCAAATTTATGAAAAGTATTTTTATTCAATTGATGAGATTACATATAAATTACTTATTATTAAATTGCTGACTTCAGTTACAATTTATTTTGATATTTAATACTTCATTATACCTTATTTAAGAATACATTGTGGCTATCAGGGAACAATTTCATCTTGTGATATACTACATTAGTTCAAATAATAAAGCAGATTTACTTTTTTCTGGTAAACTTGTAAATAAGAGAGAAAAGGTATTATTTCATATTAATATCCACATTTTGGAAGCTTATAACATATTACACACAGCCTTTCATAGCAGGATGAATAGTACAGTAGTATAGCCCTTTATTTATAAAACTAAACATTTAAATTCTTATAATATGATTTAAATGGGCAACTAAAAATAATTATTAGACAATTACTTTCAAACATTTTGAAACAAATAAGTAATTTTATAAGTATTAAAGGCTATGATTCATGCAGAAAATCATCTTTATTTTGTTAGAATATCTGAACATAACCATTTTGATCATTTTGGCTTTATTCTTCAATTTTTTTTTGCATTTTCTTTACTGTATATAAGTTTTTAGTAATTGTAGATTCTCTTTTTAAAATATTAGCATAAGACACACACATACAAAACTATTTTATTTGATTATGATTATTTCTAGTGCCATATAAAAATATCTGGATACAGTGTAAATAAAAATATAAGATTCTATCTTATGAATAGATCTTAACATCTTTATTTTCCTAATGTTTAGCATTTACTGTATTTCCACTCTTTTATTATTAGAGCTATTATTTCAAATAATGACCTCCATATGTATTCTTGCCTCTTGAATTCAGTCATTTGTGCAAATTCCTAAAGGCTTAATTATTACTTTAAGAGTAAAATCACACATATATTAGGCATGTTCTCTACAAAATATTGGCATCATTTTATTCTTTACAAATAATGGAAGAAAATATCCTATCATCTGAGAATTTCCTAATGTCAAATAATATTTTGAAGTGTACTTATTTCTTAATATTTCACCTTAATTTCTATAACTTGCAATATTTGTTAGATTTTTGTATAAGTCCAGATATGATGGTTTTTAAGTCTTTTTATTTTAATTTTCTGTATCATTTAACTTTAAATATAATTGCTTTGACAACATGTGATTAGAATTTGTTTGTTACATAAAAGTAAAGTTTTATCTTCCCTGACACCAATTTATGAACACAGAGTATTCTTACTTTTTATATTCTCTTGAAGTTTTTCTTGGTTTGTTTGCTTTTTGTCATTCAGAATATGCTAAGTATATGTTGTTTTTATATCCTGATTGAAATTCTAACTTGTATTTTCAGATTTTTTTTTTAATTTCTTGGAATCTTTACTGAAATCAGTGTTTTCATGCATGTTAATATTCTCAATACAAAATGAGGCAGAAGTTACTTTAGCTTCCCTCCTGTGTCTCTAAACAGTTCCTACAATTCATACATAATTTATGAGGTTTTATAATACATTCTTTAGGCGTTTACTGGTTAATTTTCTTTACATATTTTCTTTTATGATTTTTAAAAATTATTTGTTTTCATTTATTGGTTATTTCATTTACTTTCATTACAAATATTATCCCCCTTCCATGTTTCCCCTCCACAAATTCCCAATCCTCTCCCTCTGCCTCTATGAAGGTGCTCCCCAACCCACCCACTCCTGCCTCCCTTCCTTGGCATTCCCCTACCCTGGGTCATTGAACTGGGATCCCCTCCCAGTGATGGCCTATGAGGCAATCCTCTGCTACGCTACGTATCCAGCTGGAGCCATGTGTCCCCCCATGTGTACTCTTTTGTTGGTGGTTTATTCCCTTTGAGTTTCAGGTGGGTCTGGTAGTTTGATATTGTTGTCTTTCCTATGGAGTTGCAAACCCCTTCTGCAACTTCAGTTCTTGCCCTAACTTCATCATTGGGGACCCTGTGCTCAGTCAGATGTTTGGCTGCATGCATCTGCATCTGTATTGGTCAGGCTCTGGCAAGAGACTCTCAGGAGACAGCTATACCAGGCTTCTGTCAGTAAGAACTTGGCATCAGCAAAAGTGTCTATATTTGGTGTTTACAGATAGGATGGAATCCTAGGTGGGGCAGTCTCTGGATGGTCTTTCATTCAGTCTCTGCTTCACTCTTTGTCTCTGCATTTCCTTTTGACAGCAGTAATTCTGGATTTATATTTTTGAGGTGGGTGGGTGGCACAATCCCTCAACCAGGGGCTGTGCCTATCCAAAAGATATGGTCTCTACGGGTTTGCTATTCCCTTTGCTGGGTCTTTCAGTTAATGTCCTTCCTGTTAGGTCCTGGGAACCCCTTGGGTCTCTAGCATCTTGGACATTCTAGTGGCTACCCCCAGCTCCCCCTCCTCTGCTACACACCTCCTTTAAAATTCCTGACCCTCTCTACTTCTCCCCCATCTCATCCCATATCTGAACTCTCCCCTTTTCCCTCTTCCTCTTCTCTCCCTCCCAGATACCTCTTTTTATACACTTCCCAAGATTATTGTCTTTCCCCTTCTGAATAGGACTGTAGCATCCACAATTTGGTGCAGTCTTCTTTATTCTTGGGTTTCATATGATCTGTGAGTTGTATCGTGAGTATTCCAAACTTCTTTTTGCCTAATATCAACTTATCAGTGAGTGCATACCATGTATGTTCTTTTGTGATTTGGTTACCTCACCCAGGATGATATTTTCTAGTTCCATACAGTTGCCTGTGAATTTCATGAAGTCATTATTTTTAATAACTGAGTAGTACTCCATTGTATAAATGTACTACATTTTCTGTATCCATTCCTCTGTTTAGGGACATCTGCGTTCTTTCCAGCTTCTGGCTATTATAAATAAGGCTGCTATAATTATAGTGGAATACATGTCCTTATTATATGTTGGAGCATCTTTGGTGTGTATGCCCAGGAGTCATATAACTGGGTCCTAAGGACCCAAATATTTTCTTATAAACAATATATGATTATGTTCATAGTCCAAATATAAATTTAAAAATATGTTTAAAAGGTAATATGACACTTTAGAGGTTTGGATACCTATCACATTAGGTTTTATGCAGTACTTTCCCAATTTTGATTATTCTAAATTACCTCTCAATGCATAATGTAAATGTAATTGTCACTATTATTTCCTCAAATGAAGGAATGGAATGAGAGACATACTCAAACTGTAAGAATACATGGCTTGAGCTGAGCCCAGATTGTTTCTTTCACTGTTCTAACTAATCCTAGGGCTAGGCCTGGAAGCTTCTAGCCTTGGTACAATCTAATCTTCTGTAAGAATGAGATTGAAGACTTCAGCTTCTAGCCTCTTCAGCTTCTACCTAGGAATAGAAGTTGCTGCTGCATAAACACATTCTTTCTAGCTCTTTCTGAACACTTGCTGGCTAGTTTAACTCAGCTGTTTTGGGTCAAACTCTTCCCCAAGCTATTGATTCAAATGGTCTTCTCTTTGCTTCTGACTGATTACGCTGCTTGGAAATAGAGCCTATGAACTCCACTGAATTGCTCTGACCTGAACTGAGCATAACTGAATTCAATTGAATGAAAGTTTCTTTCTCTTTCTCTTCTTGAAGTAGCCTCTCTTTCCTGTCTTGTCCTCCTTGGAGTTAGATATGTCCTATCTATGGATCATTCTGTTGATTCTTCCATTGGTTTATCATTTTGTTTGCACCTCAATTAGGTATCATTGATTTGGATTAAAGGTCTGTAATAAAGGCATATCTGTATTCCAGCTAGAGAGATCAAAGTTGTATATACCAGCCAGAGAGTTTAAAGTTGTGTGGCATATCTGCATTCCAGCCAGATCTGAGATCCCTTGCCAGAGCAGCCATTTGCTGCATTAAAATTCCTTTACTTTATTACGATACCATTTCCTTCTTTCTTTTTGTTAGATATTTTCTTTATTTACATTTAAAGTGTTATTTCTTTTCCTTGTTTCTCCTCTGAAACCACCTATCCTCTCCCCCTTCTCCCTGCTCACCAACCTGCACACTCCTGCTTCCTGGTCATGGCATTCCCTATACTGGACATAGAACCTTCACAGGATCAAGGGCCTCTCCTCCTATAGAGGACTGACTAGGCCGTAGGATACCATTTCAAACAATACTTCTCTCATATGCACTGAAGTGAAAAATTCTCTACATTCACTCATGTTTATGAATTTACTGATAATATTATTGTATAGAAGAAATACTTTAAAGTGCAAATTAAAGAATTACAAATATCTCAAAATGTTGAAAGCATTTTCTTTCATTATATATTTCATGTTGAATTGCTGAATAAAGTTGGACTTTTGCATTTTGTTGTTCAATTCTGAGCAATATGTGTAACTTCACAATCATTCCTGACAAAATGTATGTCATTTAATTTTATTTTATGATTATAATTTACTTTCTCTTATTCTTTCCCTTTCCACCCTCCAACCCCCAATTACACCCATCTGCTTTTTTTAATGTCACAGTTTCTGTTTATTATTAATTGTTCTCAAATGCATATAAGTATATACATATATTATTAAATACAACCTGCTAATTTCATATATTACTTCTTAGGTATATGCTTTTTTAATGTTAACCTTGTTAATCCTTTCTTCTATATAATTTGAAATTCTTCACAAAACAAATACTTTTGTTTTAATTTTGCATTTTACTAATTTCTTGAATAAGTACACACGTTATTTAATTTTATGATTAAATAAAATGCTGAGAAATTCTAGATTGCTTTATCTGTCCTTAAGTATATTCTATTGTTTTGAAAACTCAATGTAGCCTGGCATGGTGGCGCACACCTTTAACCCCAGCACTCAGGAGGCAGAGGCAGGTGGATTTTTGAGTTCGAGGCCAGCAAGGTCTACAAAGTGAGTTCCAGGACAGCCAGGGCTATACAGAGAAACCTTGAATCAGAAAACAAAACAAAACAAAACAAACAAACAAAAAACCCAAAAAAACAAAAGACACACACACAAAAAAAAAAAAAACCTGAATGTTTGTCTTTTGACTTTATGCTCCTATTTTTTGAGACCATACTATCATGTGTTACACTGAGACTTTTCATTTCTCCACATATATTTGAGAAGTATACATTTTGGTGTGATTAATGAGTTAATGCTCCTTTTTCTTGGTACACTGTTTTTGTTTGTTTGTTTGTTTTTCAAGAGGATTTATTTAACTACATTATTCTATAAAAATATAAGTATATTGATGATTTATATATTATATATAATATGTATATGATATTGAATTATGTTTGCTATTATTTATTTAGTTTATTATATGATCATTTGTGTGTACATATGTGTGTACTCATTTATAGATGCCTAACAATAAGCGTGCATATGTGAATTGTAAAGTAGACTTCAGGCTTCTTTATTTTTCACTACCTTTTATTTTTAGATAAGGACGTTCAATAACCCTATAGCTCTGAATAAAAGAATATTAGCTGGTTAGTGATCCAGCTTTCTTTGCTTTACCAGGGCTTGTTTTATAGGCACACAAAAACTTAGGTCACATCTATTGGTCTTCAGGGATATTAACACATATCCTCATATTTTCATATGAACACTTCACTGAGCTATTTGGACATTCCTGTTTATTTAACTTTTAAAATTCTACTTAGGCTGACAACGCAATTCTTTATAGTTACTACAATTAATTATATTTTAGTTTTAATATAATTAAATCTAGTTAATTAGTGTATTTCTCATGTTTGGTTTTGTTGATACATCAGAAATATTTCTTCAAAATTTGAAGTGTACAGTAGAGATTTTTACTTTTTTACAATCCTCTCAAGAAGCTACAGAAACCTTGTGTCTTTTTAAATTATTCTTTGCCACAAAATATCTTCCTGAATTCCCTGTTATTCTGGGTTATTTTGTCTCCTTTATTAAACTATATTGTTTGTGATAAAATATGATACACATTTTTGAAAGATTTATACATCAAAGTAATGTATTTTCATCATACACATCGAAACTTTTCATAATTACCCCTTTGTTCACAATTCCGCAAGTTCATGTTCAGCTTTGTTTGTAGTAACTAAGTCCAATTTTTGCTGTGTTGTGACTAAGTTGTGAGCCATGCACTGGACTATAATCTACTTAATATGGGCCACATACTGAAAAAAAAATTGACCTTCTGAGCTCCCCAAACCACCAAGGTCAATACCCTCTCATTTATAGCTAGTAATCAAGAATCTCTCCCCCACCATGCAAAATTTTTGAATGCCTTGGACTTGTATAAGCCTTCCATAGGCAAAGACATTTTGTGCTTCTTTACGAGTATAGCACTCTTGTCTTATTCTAAAGATAGTGTTTTGCTCTGTCATATTAGATATTTGACTCTTACAATCTTTCTTCTCCCCATTTCTCCTTGATATTTCTTCACCAGTGGAGGTAGGGGTAGATGTAATATAGATGTGTGTTTATTTAGAACTAAAATTCCACATGCACTTATTCACTACACTGTGAGCATTTGTGAGTTTCAGTGTTATTCAGGCTTCTGTACAAATAATTTTCCTTTGTAAGGAAAGTGAGATGGAATATATATATATATATATATATATATATATATATATATATATATATATGTGTGTGTGTGTGTGTGTGTGTGTGTGTGTGTGTGTGTGTGTGTGTATAATTTTTGTAATTTTACAGTATCTCTACACAGTGATAACATTCAAGTCACACTGAGGGCCCAGGATCATCCCAGTCATGTATTCTTGATCAGAATTACAGTTCCTGCACTATGTTTCTTCTTGTCTTAGAAATGCACTTAGATAGTAGATTTAAGTGTTCTGACAACAAAAAGTTAATTGTAAAAATAATGCTTGTTATTTTGCTTGAATGTAGAGGGACCATTTCAGTGTGTATAGCAAAACATATTGTTAGATACATTTGACTTTCTGTATCAACCCTCTTTCCAGTCTCCATATAGTATGAGAAATCTGAGATAAGTAATCTTTCTATTTAGTTCATCATGAAAAACAAAGGGCTTAGACAGTGTAATCTTTCAATAAATTAAATCAATAAATGACTACAAGTTCCTCAGTTAATTATTATTACCAAAAATATGTTAAAACATTCATATTTGCTTTAGTATTTTCTTATGTCTAAAAATTAAATTTACAACACCATAAACCAGGAAATTTCTAGTATTATTGTATGTGTAGCTGTATTTTTTGTATTTGAATAAAAAAACAAAGAATATTTTCACCAGAAGAAAATACAAGGGAAAAAACTAGTATACAAGTGAAAGTGGTTACTATTCCTTTTTCAGAATGTTTCTTCTTTCTTGTTCCATTACATTTGAAGCAAATGCCATATGCTGTAAAGTTTAATGGGATGGCAAAATGACTTGAATACAAATTGTTCTTCTTTACTTAGAAAATAGATCATTTGTTGATGGAGCATTACCGAAATATCTTTTGGGAAGTGTTTTTCTATATTTACTGGAAATACTAATTTAAATTGGACCACATCTCTCACCAGGGTACAGATACGATTTTCAGCCAGAATAGTTATCAAAGTATATTGTTTCAGGCTATTTATTCAGGAAGATAAAATAAAGGACAATTCTCCAATGGGAATGAAAAAGTTTCATAATGATGTCAGAAAACATTAACTTAGCAGTTGGAAGAATCATATGAGCCACTATAACTTCTATTCTCTTAGGTTTAAATTTTTACAATTACTATAAATCCAATAATTTTATTCACTCAGAAATTGTATTTGTCCTTAAAAATTAGCAATCCTTGACTAACATAAACAAATATTTACAAAAATCACACATATATGAAATGTGTGAAATATCTGATATATTTTAATATACCATAAATTAAGGATTCATTCAGATAGTTTAGATTATACTGTTTCATCCTCAGAATGCCAAGTTTTGTTGTTACATTTGAGGTAATAGAATATGAAAATTATTTTTATGTATAGTCAGTTTTACTCTCTTAGTATACAGGTATATATGATAGAAGAAATTAAAGGGTTCTCTGAAGGCATAAATTTTTGAAGCCTGCTTTTATTAATAGAGTTCAACCCCTCATCTAACCCTGCCACCTAGCTGAGGTATTGGGAGAGTAAAACTTTTAGGACATGGGGGAAGGAAACCTGCTCAACAATAGTTCTTTGGTGGCTAGGTGAATTATCTTTGGCAGCAGTTCAGTCCCATAGCAAATACCAAATATGACTCAGCAGCTGCAGACTAGTCCCCTAGGCAGGCAGATACCACACAGGAAACAGCAGCTACAGTCCAGTCCTTCATGCAGGCAGCAGGTATGAACCAGCAGCTCTAGTTCGACCTCAAGCCTTCAACTTTTGCCAAAAGGCTTGGGGTGAGGCCAGGTAAGCAGCAAGGTTCCACTGGAATCTCGGAAACAGTTCTTTGGCAAGTGACTCTCTGGAGACACCACTAATGCAGATCAACAATGCCATGTAAGGAAAACTTTCCCATTTGTGTTGCTAGTGAAGAATCACAAGGTGAAGCAAACCGAAGCAATGCTTAATGCTTGTCTCCAACTGTCTGTGGGGTCATATTTATATTCCTTCCTCCTGGATTCTTCCACATGTTTTCTATATCAAAACAGCCTTTCATCTGTGTCTGCTTCAGGAAAATATTCTCTCTCATATCTGCTCCAGCAAAACATCATTTGACATAACTGACTTTCCATCCAAAGAACCTAGAAGTTTCCACTTCCTTTCTCTATAGTATGTTATTGTGATAATATCCTACTTCAAAGAGTGCTTTAATTTTAGGTACATGTAGCCATTCAAGGTGAAGCATACATTCTCTTTTACTCAGAATTTCAATTCTAGGATTAAATCTACAAATCAATATTATTGGTAAGTAGAGTACCAAGAATTTCAAGTTTGTTATCACTATATTGCAGAGGTGATATTCTTATAATATTTTTGCATGAGTATTATGTCTAAAACTGTTAAATATTATATTATATATTATTTTACAGAGACTCATTAACTCTTACATAAGTTTAAATGGTATCATTCACAGTTTCAATATCTCAATCAATTGCTTATTTTATTCAACCAATGATATTGAAGTTCAGTATTTTTTTACATTTTTTTGATGTCACAGAAAGAAAGAAGACAATTATGTACATAGGATCCTCTATCAAACCTTCAAATGTATTATTTAAATACTCATTAGATTGCTGGCCAGAAATAAACTGATCACTGTACGTATTCTCATGGTTCAAATATAACAAATTTGGTATGTATTTTCAAAATCCATTTTATACTATCTTCTAATTCTCTTAATTATAAAATCATTTTAATGTTAATAAGTATAGATTATTTTTAAGTGGCAAATATTTTCAATAATGTAACTGAACATTTTCTGATGATATCACATCTACAGTTAATTAATTGTAAAAACTCATTTAATTACTGGAAACTACCCTTTATTGTCATCCATTCCTTTATGTTAAAATTAATTTAGCCAAGTATCCATCCTTGACATAATATAACTATTTATAATAAAAATAATTAGGCAACTCTCCATTTCTGAATTGTCTTTATAAAAGATACTAGTAGGGGACATGCTGGACCCTCACCGTTTATCAATATCTAAGTAAATAGATAACTTTGTTATGTTGATAAATATATGTTTATGACATTTTAAATTAAATATTCATTTTAGTTTTGTTTAAATTGAGCACAAATATTGTTTTAAAATCTTATTAAGTGCATGCTGATAATACCTGAGAAAAAATATCAACAATACAGATTCATTTATCAACAGGATTGATGTACTTTTCAGAACGCTGCCAGTATGGTTCTCTAGTAATATCCATCTTTATTATGATATCCATATAGTTTGAAGCACCACAGTCCTTGATATGTGCTATATCATGTAATTAGTTTATATAAAAATATTCACTAGTTTTCATATGATAATGGGTGTTTTATTAGAAGGGATAAGAAATCACACATACCACAAAACATAGAGTCACACATACCTCAAAATGTTGCTCTGAGGTCACAAAGTGTAGTGGCTATTATTGTTGTTGACTTCCTTATATAGTGTCTCAAATACTTACTGATGAATGGTAATAGCAAAACCTCATGAAATTACAAAGATGTATTCATTAATATTGAAAAGTCACAAAGCAAACCTGTAAAAATATATATTACACAAGTACATAAAAATTATAGTATACTGCATAATTACACATAATTAACAGTTTTTCAATGAAATAGAGCATATGTATTTTAATTTGAACTGTATTTTTGAAGTACTTGTACTTAGATCCAGGATGTTATTGCAAGTACTCTGTCAGTAATATGTTTTCAGTATTAAACACATCCTTCCACTTACAAATAAAAGAATGTTCTACTTTGCAAAGCCATCACCTGATCAAATAGATTGGCAAGAATGTGAATAGCCAGTTTTTAACCATTTTGCCTATTGGCAGTATAAAAATATAAATAGATGTAATAATATAACCTAAACTTATTCTATCTGAAATAATTGTTGCTATAACTACTTTCTCTTTCCATATATAGTTTCTACACACACACACACACACACACACACACACACACACACACACACACTCACACAAACACAAACACACACACACAAACAACAACAACAACAAAACATACACATATAAAATTGAAGTGATGTTTCATGTAGGTAACAAGGTTGTTTACTTCTCAGTGCCACTAGGCCATCTCTCATATATTCAAAATGTAAATCCAAAAGTGTTCTATATAGGGCCTTGAGACCTTGAAGATTTTAGAGAAAGAAGTAAAAAGCACATTTCCATTTGTAGGCATAGGTAGCTCAGGTTTGAAGACTTATAAATGACAAATGGCATCTCCTAAAGTTAAAACTCATTTATTTAACAAAAGAAACTGTCAAAAGAGTTAAACCACGGTCCACACAGTGGGATCAAATGTCTTCCTGCTATACAGCTGACAAAGAACTACACCTAAATATTAAAACAAAACAAAACAAAACAAAGCAAAAACTCAAAACAGTAAACACAAAGAAAACAGACAACCTACGTTTAAGAGGATACCCTGGAACTGAACAGAAAATATTAGAAGTACAATGAGATAGAAAGCAGCTTAAAGCATATTTATTAACTAAACCCATTTGAGAGATGCATAATAAAATTATATAGAGAGTCTAATTCACCCTAGTCAGAATGGCCATTTTCAGTAAGACAAATAGTTGCAAATATTGGCTTAGATATGTAAAAAGGGTAAACTTTGTACACTGCTGAATGGGATATAAACTAATGAAGCCACTTTTGAAAATCTGAAGGGTGCACAAAAAACTTGAAACTGAAGTTGGAAAGATGGTTAAATCACCAGAACATACATGCTGGATCAAAACCACCTGCCACTGTACTTTCAAGATATTTGATTCCTCTTCTGATCTCTTCAGTCTACTGAATGCTTGTGGACCACATATATACATCCACTCACACATGTGCACAAAATAATAAATAAAAAACTGCAGCGCGCCTCCCTGCCTCCGTCGACCAGCAAGAAAGTCACGCCACCACCTGGATCTTCTCAGTCAGCTTTATTCTGGAGCACCTTGCTTGTAGATTCCCAGCACCCGGGACAGCAGCAGAGCTGCTGCTTTTATACTCTCCCAGGGAAGGGGAGGGGGTGTCGTAGTGGATGTGGATTAGTGAACCAATCCACACCCATTAGCATATTGCCCATTCATTGGTATCACAAGCCACACCTCATTAGCATATTTTCCCTTAGGGAGGGGCTACTTCTTGAGGAGGGCCTGAAGAGGGAGCCCAGGTTTTCCCTAGCAACTGCCATTCCTGAGCAACTGCCATTCCTGACCAACTGCCATTCCTGACCAACTGCCATTCCTGAGCAACTGCCATTCCTGAGCAACTGTCATTCCTTAGCAACTGCCATTCCTGAGCAACTGCCATTCCTGAGCAACTGCCATTCCTGAGCAACTGCCATTCCTGAGCAACTGCCGTTCCAGAGCAACTGCCGCTCCCTACATCTCCCCCCTCTTTATTAATTAAATATGAAGTCCTGCAAATCTGGTCAGCGAACACCCTGGCCTGGGGGAGCAGCCTTTGACAAGTGACTGATAGGACATCGGGCTACCATCAGTCACGACCACCAGTCTGTCTCTGCAGAGATCTGGAGTAGGAGGAGATGCTACCAGCACATTGATGGTGGACTTGGCTGTAACAGAGGTCAAATTGTTTATCAATTGTGAGACATTGTACCTGTCTCCATATCTTTTTATCAGGGAGAGGATAGGTCAAGATGACAGGAAACCTCCATGCAATTTGACATGCTTTTCAGGAATCTATCCTGTATGGAACATCCCCTGCACTGTATTGTGACACTCTGTCAGCAAAATTGAGTTTCCTTACTCCGTCATCCTTTGAGGTGGTATAGTGGGAGTCATTAGGTCTGTCCCTAAACCGGGGAAGTATCGGCAAACCAGTCTGCTAGGAAATCATTACAGACTTTTAAGAGGGGCCAACCAGAACTCGGACAAAATGCTCTCATCTATGGCCATCAGGGCTCGAACAACGACAGCCTTTTGTCGAGCCTGAGTGCATCTCATACAACTTAACAACCAGAGTCAAAATACACAACCCGCAAACACCAGGACACCCCAAAGTAGCATCCCAGCCCATTCTTTAGAAAAGGAAAAGGCATTGGACAGCCAAGAGGTGACATCTCTCAAGGTGACAGGGTCGACTCTGGTGCCATTCGGGATGGAAATCTGGATAAGGAGCTTCCAGAACAGTCATTCTGCCTCCGCAGTCCAATTCCCTTGAAGATACTCCAACAACTCCCTGTTATAATTAAAGTTTTCAGACATATCAGCAGTTAGTGGGGTAATACACAAATTCTTAAAATGGGAAACACAGAAAAATAGAACTTCCTTTTTTTTTTTTTTTTTTTTTTTTTTTTTTTTTTTTTTTTTTGTACTATGTACTGGCATAGGGACTGGCCAAGTACAGGCGACAGCCCATAATTTTAATATATTACCCATTTGTAAATTCATCAGGAGTATCAATAGATGTAGGTGTTTCTTCATTATCCTTTTTCTCTGCTGCATCTTCCAAGGGAGGGAGCACTCTTCCTATCAGTCTCTCGGGTATCCAAATTGGTTCTTTGTCCCTAGGAAAAACACAAACCTCCTCTCCCCGGGACTGTGAAATAACCAGGTCTGGACCTAGCCATGAGTCGGATTAAACAGAGATAGTAATGGAAAGGTTTTAATTCATAATTTGGCATCTTCAGGTAACATCGAATCCAATTAATGTCACCTAATAATCTTTGGAAATCATTTAAAATCCTCAAATTATCCTTCCTAAACTCTACCTTTTGTGGCACTGTTCTGTTCCTACTTTGGCTCCTAAATAATCTCAAAAAACTATAGATATTAATCTTATTATCCTGCCCAGGTGAACAGCCACTCTCTTTCAGCTCTGCATTGAGCTGTCCACCTAGGTTGAGGAGGTGCTGCTTTACTTGTGGGATACCCATATTTGGAATAAGCCACAGGACTCCATCCTGATACCAAAGAAACCATCTTATGCATCCCACATGGGCTCATTTTATAGGAGAACAAAAGCTACCCTTCAAAGATAAATTAAACAAAACATTCCTTTTCCATGACTGTGGATGGCAATTGCAAAGATTTACTGGTTCCAAAAATCCTAAGAAAAACCATAGCATCCACACTAGTTTCACACCTGCTTTCAATGTGCCCTGATTCCAGGCAAAATCTAGGTCTCTGCCAAGTTTGTCCCAGCAGAGAACAGTAAAATTCCCCGATACTGCAAACCAAGGGGCCACAGTATAACACTCCTTCAAAAACCTCTCGAGGATGGATTGTTTCATTTTTTAAATTTTTGCTATAAGCAGCTCCTGAAGAGCCAAAAAATTGGGTGCGAAGAGCCAAAAAAAATTGGGAGCGAATGAGAAGTGCCCATGGTTACTTACTCCTTTTCTAACTGCACTCCTTTTCTTTATTGTCTCTTACCCGAGAACTTTCTCTTGTCCCATTTACCTGGGAACTTTATACTTACTGTGCCTCGTCCCTTACTGGGAAACTTATTGTCTCTTACTCGAGAACCTTATTGTCTCTTATCCGAGAACTTTCTCTTGTCCCATTTACCTGGGAACTTTATCCTTTTCTTTATTGTCTCTTACCTGAGAACTTTCTCTTGTACCATTTACCTGGGAACTTTATCCTTGAGAGGGGTAAATCCCCTTTTCTTGTTCCCCCTTAATTTTTTACCTAGGAACTTTACTGAGGCTTATCTTTTTCTGACTTTTTCTTGCTTTATTTTTTGAGCTGATACCCTTTATCATCTAGGTGGTATCTCTCCCTCTCATTTTTAACAGCCTCTTCATCCACCTCTTCTTCTGAAGAGGAGTCGAGGTTGGAAAGCTGCAATTCCTTGAGAGAGGGGTAAATCCCCTTTTTTTCTTCCCCCTTAATATTTAAGAATAGGTTCTAGCCTCCCCTTTGCTGTCTAGGGAAGCATAACCTCTCTAAAATATTCTGGGAAGTTTACCGGTACCGCCACTCCGTAGCTGATGAGTTCTGATCCCACGAAGATAATCTTCTTCAGTTCAGATCCCACGAAGATCTTCTTCAGTTCAGATCCCACGAAGATCTTCTTCAGTTCAGATCCCACGAAGATCTTCTTCAGTTCAGATCCCACGAAGATCTTCTTTAGTTCAGATCATCTTCGGTTCCCGGATTTCGGCACCACTTGCGGCATGCCTCCCTCGACCAGCAAGAAAGTCACGCCACCACTGGGATCTTCTCAGTCAGCTTTATTCAGGAGCACCTTGCTTGTAGATTCCCAGGACTCAGGACAGCAGCAGAGCTGCTGCTTTTATACTCTCCCAGGGAAGGGGAGGGGGTGTCGTAGTGGATGTGGATTAGTGAACCAATCCACACCCATTAGCATATTGCCCATTCATTGGTATCACAAGCCACACCTCATTAGCATATTTTCCCTTGGGGAGGGGCTACTGCTTGAGGAGGGCCTGAAGAGGGAGCCCAGGTTTTCCCTAGCAACTGCCATTCCTGAGCAACTGCCATTCCTGACCAACTGCCATTCCTGACCAACTGCCATTCCTTAGCAACTGCCATTCCGGAGCAACTGCCATTCCTGAGTAACTGCCATTCCAGAGCAACTGCTGTTCCAGAGCAACTGCCGCTCCCTACAAAAACTATTAAAAATCACAACAACAATATCAACCAACTAGACCCCCCCCAGAGATCCCAGGGACTAAATCACCAACCACACATGGAGCAACCCATGACTCCAGCCACATATGTAGCAGAGGATGGCCTTATGGATATCAATGGGGGGAGAGAACATTGGTCCTGTGAAGGCTTGATGACCCAGTGTAAGGCAATGCCAGGACAGGGAAGCAAGTGTGAGTGTGTGTGTGGGGGGGAGGTACAGGGGGACACCCTCATAGAAGCAAGGGGATGGGAGATGGGGTAGGGTTTTTCTGAGAGGAAACAAGGAAAGGGGATAACATTTGAAATGTAAATAAAGAAAATACCTAATACAAATTTCAAAATAAAATCAAAATTTATGAATAAATTTTCCTTATGATCAAGCATATAATCAAAAGACTTTACCTCTTACAATAGTGATACCTGCACATGATCATTCATTCCTCTTTTATTCTACCAAGATGCCTATCAAATGAAAATTGAATATGAAAACTAGAGTATATATACACAGTTAAATATTACTCCATTGTAATGAGAGACAAAATTTGGAGGTACATCAGTGAAACCAGATAAAAATGTGTTTTATTTTTTACTCCACCTCAAAAAGACAAGCACTGTGTGTTCCCACATCCTGGGTAGAAGTCAAAGATAAAATTCTAGAAAGAGACCCTTGGGAGCATTTATGGGGGGTAGGCAGTGGAATATATGTGAAATAAACTAAATAAGAGGAATGCTATGTGAAGAATGGTTAAATCAGTTTATGTGGTTATGGCAATGGAGAAATGAGGTTCCAGAGTAAGGTTGTCTATGAAGAAACTACTTTGAAAATTGTGGTGCTATTATTCAAATAAAATGTGTATTAAGAGGTGTAATAGAAAATATATGATTTTAAATAACAAAGGGTTGAATATACCTAAGGGCTTAAGCTGGTTATGCATAGTGGTTAGGGGAAAGTTTGTGTATGGATGAGGTGAAGTATAGGTTATACCTAGTATAGGAAATACCTATGATGGAGTTTCTTAACTACTTAATTGAGGTGGGAAAACCAGCCCACCATAGCTAACACTGTTCCCTAGGCAGGGGATCCTAAACTTTATGAGGTAAGAAAACTAACTCACCTAGAAAAAACACCTATATCTTCAAGTGTTCCTACATTTAATGTATTTCACAAGACCAAAAACATTCAGAGAAGAGTTTCATTACACTTGAAGTACTAGGTATTTAGTGCAGGATTTGCTGCAATTAGCATATTGCTGTTATTACCCTTAAACATTCCTTATTATTTTAGTGGGGACTTTTGCTAAATTGATAGATTACATACATCCTTCCCACTACAATAATTATGTTGTATATTAGCATATCATGTTTTATATCTTAAATTCAATTTTAATTTATATCTAAGATCCCCAAATAAATAAGAAATAGAGAAAAAACCCTAAGTTAAGCAGTGTAACATAAGCCTTATTAATATGATCATGCATATTGTAAAATGTTGGTGATGAAATAAATGGAAAGGCAGGAGTATTTTGAAACAAACAGTAACTTAAATGAATTACCTTAGAATTATTTGAAAGAGTTTCCTCTCTTAAACAAAGCAGAAAGAATTTTCCATGCTACTAGGCCATTATTTGAAGTCAAAATAACAGTATCTTTGCAAATAATAGACTGAATACTGTCAAATTCTGTAACAATATTGGTTTGATGATAAAAATAATGATGTGTTTTCTCACACTTTAAATATTTTAGATAGCGTATAAAATAATGAGTTATATTTTTTTTTATTTTCATACATGTCAATATATTTTCACTTTATTAGTTCACCTCTGTGACTTTTCTCCTTAATTGCCCCTCCCCCAATATGGATGTTGCTTTTCTTTTCTTTCAGATAGTCTATATATTTTACATCTTCTATAGCATGTTCTATTTTAAGACTTTTTGTCCCTTTGAGAATTTTTTCAAGGTACTGTTCATTTTTCTGGTTATATTAAAATAAAAATTTAACACACATGTACCAGAAAAGTGGAATAGCCCTTTGATTTCATGTAAGAGTCAGTGTTCATTTTTATAAGTATGAATTTTTGTACAAAATGAGAAAAAATAGTATATTTGCATGAGAGTGGCACTAAGTTTTGTCTTAAACCCTGCATCCCCAGTATCAAGCATGACATGTGATAATAGAAACTATTCTAAAGTAAAATATGTGTGTAATAAGCTATAAAAATATCAGTCTGAGCTTTCAAACAGAGTAGAACTACAAAGATTAAAATTCATGATTCTGAAGCAAGATATAGGCCAAAATTGTAATAGGAACTTTATCCAAGTATGGAGTCATAAAAGAACATTATATGTTCTTGAAGTTAATGGGAAAATTATAGTAAGAAATCTTGTGTCAGAATGTTGTTTTTGTCTAAAATTTTTAAATTATTCTATTAAGTTCCTAAAGGGGGAAAAACCCATATCTAATATTTGCTTTGCTGACTTCCTGGAACTTAGTACAATAACTATAAATGTTCAATATTCTATGTTAACTTCTTAAACTTCATGAAAGGCGTCTTTATAAAATTAAAAATTACAATAAATTCCTCATGTATAAGCCCAATTAGTTGTCAGAAAATAGACTGAATTTAAGAAGTAGAAAACTAGTTATAATATCAGGACATGTTTGTGTCCAAAAAATTAATATGTGTAATTTATATTATCCAATGTGATAACATTTCAAAGAGGTAAATTTAAATGGTGATTATATTTAAGTAAGGGAAAGAAGGTGAAGCCCAGCTAAGTTGATACTGCCCTGATAAGATAACCCAGACACTATTGCAGATGCAAACAAGAGCTTGCTGACAGGAGCCTGTTATAACTGTCTCCTGAGAGGCTCTGCCAGTGTCTGACTAATACAGAAGTGGATGCTCACAGCCATTTGGACTGATCATGGGATCCCCAATGTAGGAGCTAGGGAAAGTACCCAAGGAGCTGAAGGGGTTTGAAGCCCCATAGGAGGAACAAGAATATGAACTAGCCAGTGCATCCAGAGCTCCCAGGGACGAAACAACAAACCAAAGAACACACATGGGGAACTCACGGCTCCAGCTGCATATGTAGCAGAGGAAGGCTTAGTCAGACATCAATGTGGGAAGAGGCCCCTTGTCCTATGAAGGCTCTATGCCCCAGTTCGGGGAAATGCCAGAGCCAGGAAGCAGGAGTGTGTGGGTAATAGCAGATGCTGGTGAGGATGTGGAGAAAGAGGATCACTCCTCCATTGCTGGTGGAACTACAAGCTGGTACAACCACTCTGGATATAAGTTTGATAGGTCGTCAGAAAATTGGATATAGTAGTACCTGAAGATCCAGCAATACCACTCCTGGGCATATATACCCATAATATGCTACATCTTGTAATAAGGACACATGTTCCAATATGTTTATAGCAGCCTAATTTATAATAGCAAGAAGGTGGAAAAAACCCAGATGTCCCTCAACAGAGGAATGGATATAGAAAATGTGGTACATTTACACAATGGAATACTACTCAGCAATTAAAAACAATTTGTGAAATTCTTAGATTAATGTATGGATCTGGAGAATATCATCCTAAGTGAGGTAACACAGTCACAAAAGAACACACTGAAATGCACTCACTGATGAGTAGATATTAGCCCATAAGCTCAGAATACCCAAGATACAATTTGCAAAATACATGAAACCCAAGAGGAAGAAAGACCAAAGTGTGAATACTTGACCCTCTTAGAAGGGGGAACAAAATACCCATAGAACTTGTTACAGAGACAAATTTCAGAGCAGAGACTGAAGGAATGGTCATCCATAAACTGGCCCACCTGGGGATTCATCCCATAAACAACCACCAAACCCAGGCACTACTAAAAATTCCAATAAGAGCTTGCAGACAGAAGCCTTTTATAACTGTCTCCTGAGAGGCTCTATCATTGTCTGACTAATACAGAAGTAGAAGCTCACAGTCATCCATTGGATGGAGCACAGGGATTCCAATGAAGGATCTAGAGAGAAAGTACCCAAGGAGCTGAAGTGGTATGCAGGCCCATAGGAGGCACAACAATATAAACTAACCAGTACCCCCAGAGCTCCCTAGGATTAAACCACCAATCAAAGGGTACACATGGTAGAACTCATGTCTCTAGGTGCATATGTAGCAGAGGATGGCCTAGTAGGCCGTCAATGGGAGGAGAGGCCCTTGGTCCTGTGAAGGTTCTATGTCCCAATATAAGGGACTGCTAAAGCCAGGAATCAGGAGTGGGTGGGTTGGTGAGCAGGGAGAGGGGAATGGGAATAGGGGGTTTTCTGAGGGCAGACCAGGAAAGGGAAAAGCATTTGAAATATAAATAAAATATCTAGTAGAAAATTAAGTTCTACATGAATAAATATTAGGAATAAAGAATAAGTATATGGAATAGTCATGAAAGCATTGTTTTCTGAAGGTTTAGAACAAAGTAAATTTTCTTGGATTTATTCTAACTAGAGTATATATTCTTAAATTAATTTCCAGCCTTTTTACCTGATGGTTTTTTATAATATGTGCAATGAAAATGTAATTGCATAAAAAATAGAAACTTCAGCATTACTGGCAAACTTTCATAAGGCTATAAGTTTCTGTGTATGCTATTGGAAGAGAAAAGTATATGAAGTTATGCATGCTGCAAGATATAATATTAATTGCCCTGCCAAAACATGCCAACTGGTTATAATGACACAAGCATTATGGAAGTTACCAACTTCTTTATAAATGTATTGAGGTCCAACTGCACAACATAAAGCCCATGTCTGGCACAATATCAGAACAAAGGGCCTGTGGCTAGATGTATTGAAGGCTCCAGAATCTACTGTTATTCTGTTATGTGGACATAGGACTAATAAAGCAACTCCTAATGACTTATTATACCCATAGATTAATACATCCATCAACCTTCATTATAGAATCTTCTATTTATAATAGATGGTGATTAACTCAGAGACTTACTGATCATCTGTCTTATGAAGAATATGAGACCATGGAATTCTTAGCCTTAATGGGGCATCTATGCCATAAACCCCCTTCACTGTGCTCAAGGATGACTACACAATTGGGGAAGGTGTATGAAATCTAGAGTCTGTGGATATGCACAAATAATCAGGGTCTACAGAATACAACCAGACACTATGCATATGAATTCACAGTAGTTTGTGACTGCATTCACAAGATCTATAAAAGTTCAACTAGACAAAATCCCAGCATGGAAATATGTGTTAGATACTTTTCAAGTGCTGTGATAAAACACTAAAACCTAGGTAACTTCTACTAGAAAAAAATTATGTAGGCCTTACAGCTTCAGAAGTTTAAAGACCATCTTGGCAGCAGCCAGGAAGATAAATACATTGGGTATGTAATTAAGAGCTCATATATTAAAACAAAACAAAACAAACAAACAATCAAAAAAAACCTTTTATGACAGAGAACCAACAGGATGAAACAGGATTTTAAAACTTCAAAGTCAACCACTAATGAAATTCTCTCCCAAAAGTTCTATACCTCCTACTCTTTCGCAAATAATTCCACTAACTGGGTACCAACTATTCAAATATATGAATTTATTGTGGCCATTCTCATTCAAACCATTACAAAGGGGAGGCAGTCACATAATCCCAACGCTAGCCAAGGAGCTTTTGGCAGTTGATACTGGCTGGGGTAACCAGTTTGTTTAAGTGAATAGTCCCCTGTAAATTGACCATGCTCCAATGGAAAGCCAGACGTCTATGACTTATTTTGGCAGCACAAATTAGATGCAATGCTTTGGAAAAAAATGAAAAGGACATAATGCTGGGTGCAAAATGAAAGAAGTTTTGGGAAGGGTTAATTTGATCAAAACACATTATTTGACATTTTCAAAGACTTAAAAGTATGCGAAAATATTAAGAAAAACACATGAACAAATCTTGTTATTAGAACACTATGATTTGGATTAATTTATTTCAATTCAACTAATGGGATTCTGCAAATAAACATGATTATAGGATAAAAGTAATTGAATAGGGAAAAATTATAGAAAGAAAAATTGCCTCATGACCAAGATTACTAATTGTCACTATCCTATGTGAGACCACACTCAGTACTGGAAAGAGGAAATGAGCTAAATATTTTCACTGTATGTGGACTGTGTAATAATTTTTATTGACAATCAAATATGAGCATATTGACAGTCCATCATGTTTACCAATGATAAATGATTATTTTGCCATGTGTTTCAACCTGGATGAAATTGCAGAAAATGGGCACATCAAACAATCAAATACACAAAATAATGTAGTAAGGGTTGATAATGAAGTAGATGTATATTACCCAAATCATAACAATATGTGAGATGGAAATCATGGTTTTATCTATGAGCAACAATATAGCTTCAATTAAATAAATCATTTAATTTCATTTAACACTTATCTATAAACATGACAATCTTCTTGTAGATTTTTGATTTTTTTTGAAATATTGCACAGTATTTCATGTGAAGTAAGAATTCCTATACATGAGACACATTAATAAATCTAAATTATTTATTAAATATTCTCTCCTGTCTTTCACACACACACACACACACACACACACACACACACACACACAGAGAGAGAGAGAGAGATTCAGAGCTAACTTCAGAGTTGGTACAAAAGCTAACTTCAGAATTGGTACAGTATATCAAATAAATAATATACCTTGATAATTGCTACTTAATAACAGCAGGAGTGAAACAATTTTAAAGTGGAATAAACAGGGGGATAAATAAAAATTCAAATTGCTGGTAACACAGAAAGATTAAAATAACAGAATCTAGATACTAAAACCTGTTGCACTCAGGGAGCCCTTTCTTTGAGTAATTCACTTTCTACAATCTTATCCCAAGTATTTTGAAAACTAATTCAGAATAGTTGATTAAGGTTTACCTCCAAAAGTAATAAATTCATTAAGGGACAGGGGGAGATTATAATGCAGTAAAACACTAATGACAAAATTTTAAGTACTGGCTATTGTGATGGTTTAATGTTCATGCCTTTGTATCCTATTAAGACATCTGTTGAACTAAATAATGAAATTTATAATTTGATGATTCATTTATCAGTAACTATTCATTGTTAAATGACACAATTGATTTATTTTTTAAACTGGTGACTAATTCCTATCTGTATACAGCATTTCAAATTCCTACTTTGGTGCTGTTACATAATAACATAATGATACAGGCAGAACAACCAGTTCTGGAAAATGCCTACAATTAAGGCTTCATTCTGGTTCCAGTTAAATCAAAGCTGACATTTACATGGCTAACTAAATCAATTTTATTTAGAAAACAAAACAAGTTTATCAAGTGAGACATCAATAAAGCTGTGTTTCATTTATTTTTATTTTTATGTTAGCAACTCTTTTTGAATTTATACAAAGACATCCATGTCAACATTGAAAGGAAATAAAATTAAAGGAAACAATAATGGGTCTTGCTCTACATATGAATTTATCCTAATATTAGAGGCATTTTCATTTTCTATGTAGACAATTCAAAGTATATAGCATGTATTAAGAATATAATTCTCCATTACTGAGTCCAGTCTCTAGCAAGACTGTCTTTTGAAAGACAATGAAGAACAGATAGTAAATCAAGCATTATAAGACATGGCATAACTTGTAAGTATTGCATATGAATCAAATATGCAATAATAATTCAGAAGTACAAAAACTGAAGAATTTTTGTGAAATATTTAAATGAAGTTAGTATTTTATAAGCTAATAATGCAGAGAAGAATTACATTAAAGTTGTACAATTCTCTTGGAAGAAAAGCACGGGAATGACAGCACAACTGAAAGGTCTTTGGAGGTTTGGGATTTTTAAAATACTATTATTAATCATTTCCTGAACAGAATCTTTTAACTTTTCTGTTGCTGTGAGAAAAACACCATGACAAATGCACCCTATAAGAGCAAGAGTAACTTCAGCTGAAGGTTTTAGAGAGTGAGATTGTCAAGGTAAAAAAAAAAAAGTCCTATTACTTTCCAGGATTTCAGTTATATTTAGGTTTCTTTTATGTATGTGGCAGCATTTTTAATGAAGTCCTATATTCTTCATTTTCAACAAATTTTATATGACTCATTAAAATTTCTTCAGAAAAAAATTCAGAAACAAAAAAAACATGACAAAAAGCAGCAGGCTTAGGCAGAGGTTGTGGAATATGGTTGATCACATTCTCATTTGCAAACATAAGAAAATTAGAAGGCAAACCAGAAGTATAGGCAAGGAACTCTAAAAGCCCATCCTCTTCTGACATATTAACATGATAGTCTTCCAAAACAGAGATTCTAAATGGAGGCAAAGTGTTCAAATCCGTGAATTTATGGGTGATATTTTTCATTTGAATTACACTAAGAGAAAGAGGAAAAAAAAAACATAAAAGTAATATAACTCCCCAAACCCAAAATTTGCCAACATCTGATTTCAAAGATAATGAATTGAATAAAATGTTAACGTATCCTGAAATTGATTTTATAATGATCAATGTATTCCAAGGAGATGAAATAAACTGCTTAATAATGAGCAAGACATTCCCCATAAGAAAAACAACTCAATAAAGTGATAAAGTACTAAAAATATCAGAGATATTGAAATAAAAGGATCAATAAACTGCACTATCCAAACAAAAACATAGTTGAAGGCCATAAAGATTCATTAACTGATTATATAAAAGGACAGAGAAAAATAGCTGGAAGACGATTTCAATGAATTTTCAATATCAATGAGTAACAAAACATGCACAAAATATACAAGTTATAAGAAATCATGAAATTCTAAGGCCTATGCATGAGGGAATAGGTTAAAGATCCAGTGTACATGGTTATTGTATCCAAGACTATCCAATATGAAATGTTCGAAATCCTTAATCATCAGAGAAATGCAAATCCAAACAACCCTGAGATTTCACCTCACACCAGTCAGAATGGCTAAGATCAAAAGTTCAGGTGACAGCAGATGCTGGCGAGGATGTGGAGAAAGAGGAACACTCCTTCATTGCTGGTGGGAGTGCAAGCTGGTACAACCACTCTGGAAATCAGTCTGGTGGTTTCTCAGAAAACTGGACATAGCACTACCGAAAAATCCAGCAATACCTCTATTGGCATATACCCAGAAGATGTTCCAACTGGTAACAAGGACACATGCTCCACTATGTTCATAGCAGCCTTATTTATTATAGCCAGAAGCTGGAAAGAACCCAGATGTCGCTCAACAGAGGAATGGATACAGAAAATGTGGTACATTTACACAATGGAGTACTACTCAGCTATTAAAAACAAGGAATTTATGAAATTCTTGAGCAAATGGATATATCTGGAGGATATCATCCTGAGTGAGGTAACCCAATCACAAAAGAAGTCACTTACTATGCACTCACTGTTAAGCGGATATTAGCCCAGGAACCTAGAATACCCAAGTTACAATTTCCAAAACACAAGAAAATCAAGAAAGTCCAACGCGTGGATACTTCATTGCTCCCTAGAATAGGGATTAAAATATACATGGAAAGAAATACAGAGACAAAGTGTGGAACTAAAATGAAAGGATGGACCATCCAGAGAGTGCCCCACCCGGGTGGTCCATCATATAATCAGCCACCAAATGCAGACACTACTGCATATGCCAGCAGGACATTGCTGAAAGGACCCTGATATAGCTTTCTCCTGTGAGGCTTTGACAGTCCCTGACAAATACAGAAGTGGATGCTAACAATCATCTATAGGGCAGAACACAGGGTCCCCAACGTAGAAGCTAGAGAGAGAACCCAAGAGCTGTAGGGGTCTGCAACCCTATAGATGAAACAATATGAACTAATCAGAACCCCCAGAGCTCATGTCTCTAGCTCCATATGTATTAGAAGTTGGCCTTGTTGGCCATTACTGGGGAAGAAAGGCCCTAGGTGTAGCAATGTTTGTAAGCCCCAGTACAGGGGAATGCCAAGGCCAAGTAGTGGAAGTGGGTGGGTAGGTGAGCAGGGTGGGGGGAGGGTATAGGGGATTTTTGGGATAGCACTTGTAATATAAATGAAGAAATTATCTAATAGAAAGAAAGAAAGAAAGAAAGAAAGAAAGAAAGAAAGAAAGAAAGAAAGAAAGAAAGAAAGAAAGAAAGAAAGAAAGAAAATAGATGGTGCTGGGCATGGTGGCGCATGCCTTTAATCCCAGCACTTGGGAGGCAGAGGCAGGCAGATTCTGAGTTCGAGGCCAGCCTGGTCTATAGAGTGAGTTCCAGGACAGCCAGGGCTATACAAAGAAACCCTGTCTCGAAAAACCAAACCAAAAGAAAAAAGAAAAAAAAAGAAAATAGATGGTTTTCCAGGGACAGTATTCATGAAGAATACAAAATATAGAAGTATACTAATGACATATCTTGTTAATGATGGATAATAAAAATTAAACTACAGATCAAACTAAATGATTAGTATTTATATCAATACTAAAAATAGAATACTTAGAAACTACATTGAATATCACACTTAAAAGTTTATACAAATGATCAAGTTAGTTTCATTTCATGATGAAAGGACATTTTTAACATATATTACTACATACATGTGATGTAGCCTATAAATACAATAATGGTCAGAAATCATGTGGTAATCTTAATGGATGCACAAAAGGCTTTGTACAAAGTACAATATTGGTTCCTGACTGAAGACCTGCAGAGCCTTGGAGCTCTATACCAAGGAAGAGGGGATTAGAAGAATTTCACTAGCTCTCAAAAATGGAATGAGACAAGTGTGTCCACTATGTCCACTTTTAAATTTTTTTAAATTATTTTTTAGCAATAGGTATACAGCAAGAAAAAGAAATAAAATGTATGCAACTAGAAAGCAAGAAGTCAAGTTATACTTTATTCAGATAATATGATCCTATATTTAAAACACTAACAATCACATCAGAAAAATCCTGTTAAGTCTCACAAGTATATTCTGCAAATTAACAACATATAAAAGTACACAGAATGCAATCATATTCTATGTGTCTAAACCAACATGCTGATAAGAAACTCAGCAATATAATTCAATTCAGCATTATTTCAAAAGGTGACCCTGAAAAAACTCAATTGAGGACATAAAATACAAGTAAAAAAAATTTTTTTTTTTGTTTTTTTGAGACAGGGTTTCTCTGTGTAGCCATGGCTGTCCTGGAACTCACTTTGTAGACCAGGCTGGCCTCGAACTCAGAAATCTGCCTGCCTCTGCCTCCCGAGTGCTGGGATTAAAGGGGTGCGCCATCTTTAAAATACTGAACAAAGAAATCAAGGACGACACTAGAAGGCTGAAATACTCCTCATCCTTGGGAAAAAGTGGATTTATTACTAGGGTTAAAAGGATGGCTATACTACTGAAAGTAGTCCTATCAACATTAAAATAAGAAAAAAAATTAGAAAGACTTTATCTAAAAGCACACAATATTCTTAGTAGTCTAAACAATCCTTAGCAAAACAGTAATGTTTTAGTCATCCCAATAACTTCTTTAAAAATAAAATTCAGAATAATAATAATAGAAACAATAAAGTGTCATTGCAAAAACCAGTTTTGTATTAGAATGGAATGAAATAGAATAGAGGACATAGAAATGAACCAAGTTGGTAACAGCAGTGTTTATTTTTACACAGGCGAAAGGGAGCATCTTGTTTTGGAAAAATTGTACATCAATGTGTAGAATAATATAACTAGTTTCTCATCCCTCAAGAAAATAAAGGCAATGTGAATCAATGACCTTGAAGAACTTTAAAACTGTGAACAAAATATAGAAAAATTACTACAAGACACAGATTTCTTGAGAGCCACCAGGTTATACAGTCCATTCATTATCCTCATCCCAGATCTCTCTCCCACAGTTCCTCATTCCATTCCTCCTGCCCCTTGTCTCCAAGAGGATGTCTCCCATCCCCACCAGGCCTCTCCACTCCCTGGGTTTCAGGTTTTGAAGACATAATGCATTGTTATCATGATTGGTACTAAATCTTTCTTAGGAGCTTTGATACTATGGGGAAAAAAATCCAACAGTGAAAAACAGAAAAAAAGGGCTAATTAAAAATAAATATATATTATTTTAGACAGGCACAATTATGGGTCAGAATTTTTCATTGTGGGATGGCAACCCCATCCCTCCACTTTCTACTGGAGGTGGACTCTACAAGTTCCCTGTCCCCAGTGTTGGGCATTTCATTGAGTCTTGACAGTCTCACCTCCCAGGACTCTCATACTTTCTAGAGAGTACCCTACCTCCCCTTACCCAGCAGGTTGCATTTCTATCCATTCTGGTGCCCATTAGGGCTTATCTCATGTTCTGCCCCAAACTGATTATATTCCCCTTATCCTCTCCCCCTCCCCTCTCTCACTCAAGTCCGTCCCTCTCTCTGCTTCCCATGATTGTCATATTCTCCCTCCCAAGTGTGATTGAAGCATATTCACTTGGGGTCCTCAGCTTGTTAACCTTCTTGAGTTCTGTGGATTATAAACTAGGTATTTAACCAGGCAACATACACTAACTGGTCCAAGGCCCCAGAAACATATATAACAGAGAACTGCCTAGTCTGGCCTCAGTGGGTGAAGATGCACATTACCCTCATGATACTTGAGACCCCAGGGAATGGAAAGGCTTGGCAAGGGTGGGGGTCATCCTCTTGGAGATAAGGGGAGGAGGAATGGAATGAGGAACTGTGGGATGGTGAACTGGGAGGAAAGCAATGACTGGATTCTAAAAAAAAAAAGTAATTCGATAGATGGATAGATAGATAGATAGATAGATAGATAGATAGATAGATACATACATACATACATACATACATACATACATACATAGATATATAGTAGATACATAGATAGATATAAAGTACTTCTTCCAAAGAATTCAAATGGCACAAAAATAAGAAGTCATGAAAAAATATATAAAAATTAAAACAGTACAAATGGGGAAACAAACAATAGGGAGAAACAGAAAATATTATATATATATATATATATATATATATATATATATATATATATATATATATATATATATATGAAACATACATAGACACTGTATAGCAAAGACCAGCAAAATATAATCAAAATCCTTAGTGATGGGGCAATCCAAATCAAAATATATAAATGTAATAATGCTGCATTTTATTTGTTTTACTTTTTATATTTTTCTTCATTTAATAATGATACTTAGCAGCCTTTATATTTGCCTATCTTACATGATTATTTATTTTGATGAGATGTACATTAAATTTTCATTCTTGGTTTTGATTTTAGTGTTTATAGTCTTGTTATTGACTTATAAGAATGATCTGTATGTAACAACAAAAATTAGTTCTTAAATATGTATGTTATAAGAAACAACAAAAATTAGTTCTTAAATATGTATGTTATAAGAAACTATAGAAAGCAAAACATTTTTCTACAGCAAAATTTTAAAGAGAAGTTTTCTAAGGCCTATGATATAATATCATTTAGCGTGTACTTTCATTTAAGCTTTCTGTGGCATATTTAAGAAAAGTTTTTCACAATCTGGACACCAATGTTTTCTCCCTGATTATTTATAGTACTTTTTCAAGATAATGATCAATGATCTAAACAATTTCTTTCTCTAACATCATTACTTATTGATGAACTTATCAAACAGTCAGAACTTTCAATAACTCATAATGAATCTGAGTCTTTGGAATTGATTGAAACTTATTCAATACTTTATGTTTTCAATTTTGTATAGACTATGTTAAATATATATTATTTATTAGACTGTGCATTATTTAAAATATTCCATGTATAATAGTACTTACTTTTTGCATTGCATTAAATATATTTATATTTAATATTAATGTTATAAATAACAGAAGTAACATGAAAGACCATACAATATTTATGAGAAGAATGATATTCTCTATTTTATTATAATCTACAAAATTCAGACAAAATTTGAAACAGTTTATCAAACAGGATAGGTTTATTTGCTGTTGCAGTAATGTCTTATGATTTCTTTGGATCTAACTTAACAAGTTTCTAATTGTTTGATCACAAATCATATCTATTTGTTTATGACTACATTTGTAGTTATTTTCTAGCTATATTATTTAGATTTTTCATATTCGTTTGTTTTTTTTATTTCCATGTATTTATCTGTCCACCCTATTTTCAAGAACACTGTGCCAATCTCTGAGCAGTAGAAAAGGTATTTCCCTTTTCAATCACTCATTTTTTGAAATATATAAATGTAGTGGATAAAGGTATATTCATTAGAAATCTTTTAAAGATAGATATGATAGTTTGAACTTCGATTCTTTTCTCAGGAATGAATTAAATGGACCATTGTCATTGAAATAATTTTTTTGTTTAATCTTTTGCTGTTTAATTTAGAAAAGTAAATGGCTCTCCCCCTCTCTTGCAAAGATTCTGAATGTATGGAAAACTTAAATTCCCACCATTTTTAACAGCTTCCTAGCCATGCACAGCTTTTTACTAGTGCTCATTTTTCTTACAATATGTTGACAAAGAACATCAAGAGTGAACAACATGTGCTATTGTTTTCCCTAGTGCTAAGATTCACCTGCTTGCAAGGTCAACTTTAAAATAATTCACGAGTACCTGGCTTATTAGTTTTGGGAATAACACTCCATAGAATGCCTTAAATCTCTCTTTCACTTCCCTTCTAACTCATAGACTGCCATGTAATCCCTTAATTTATTATATATTTTGATTTGCCTGTTCATGTGAAAGCAGAACTATTACAAGAAAAAACTTTTAGAAAAATATTTCTTCTCTTCCTCCTTATATCATTTATTGATCCTCATTTTCCTCTTTTCCATATCTTCTTCCACTTTATCTTTTCATTCTTATTCTATAATATCTCCATCTAGTCTCTGCCTCTACTAGTAAACCACATTCACTATGTAGCCTAGGCTGAACACAAATTCATTTTTCCTATTCCCTTGCCCTCTAAAATGGAGAAAACATAAACATATACAGCCATATCAGTCTCCAAATTACTTCATCAGTGAAGATAATCTCTACTGAGTTGTATTTTAATTGATATAGTTAATTTTGTGTGATTAAACAACAGATTTTTTAGATATTAATTCAGTTATGTCTTTAAATTTTTAGAAGGTAATATAAATTTTCAAGGAAAATTGACATATATTAAAAGAAACAAACAAAAAAACCCAACCTACCACTTATATTATACTGCTTACTAAAAGAAGAAAACAATTAATTTATGGCTTGCACATGCCTTGTCCCTGTTGATAATTTTTGTCAACTTGAAAATAGCTAGTTTTCTAAGAAAAGGAGGCATCAATTGAGAATATGCCTAGATATGATTTGGCTATAGGTAAGTTTGTGAGTTATGTTTTTGACTAGTTATTTATAAAAGCATTCCCAGGTCATTGTGTTTCTGTATCCCAATAATTGGCTTTGATCCTGATACCCAAAGTATCTGTCAATGGATTCAGAGGAATCATACACAATGATAGCTCAGAATTCAAAGGTTCCTGTCCACATATGGAACTCTCCACAGTTGGATCAAGACTTACCTTGTAATTCTGCTATACCTCTCCCATATCTAGCTGAATTTCCAATTAACCATTATTTTTTAAAGTACCCAGAGGGTGTTTTAATCATCTATAAGTCAGTAATTGTTCTTATATTTAAACCTGTGATTTTGAAGAACCTTGGTTTGGTCTCAGTTCTTGGTTCTAATCTGCTACAATTGATGTGCTTCAATGCCTGTGTGGATAACTTTGGAAGACAGCCACATATTAACAGGCTTGCTGGATTCATTACCATATAATGCTTCTCAAAAAGCTTAGAGTTCAAGTACAAATCCTCTCTGTTTTATTTTTGGTGCTAACATACCACCATAAAGAGTTACTGAAATTTTTGCCATAAGTGTGTCTGGTGTCCCTCTGTTGCTAGGAACATCTGGTTTGACAAGCTATTCTAAATTAGACCTTAAATTTAATTTCAGATTCTTTAGCTGTGCTGTGGAAGGTGTTCTCACAGGACATATTTTCACAAAGAAGTCACCATGACCATCTTATCGAAATGTTCATCAGGTCTTCCTCATATAGATCTGAATCTCCATCATGATGTCTTCCTTTTTCAGACTGACTAAAGAAAAGAGTTTGGACTGTCTGGAAATACTAGATAATGCATATAGAGAAATACTCCTGAAGATTAATGACCTTACTAAATTACTCGTGACTGAAATGCAGCATTGCTCTAGCTCTTCTCAGCAACAATATAAGGGAAATGATTAACAAAATCACTGATGGCATACCTCTTTGTGATGAGACTCAAGCTGAAGATATACGTGGATATTTAAGAACTAAATCTAAGCATTTATATATCTCATACATGATCACAGGCATTAATTATACACATGTTTTTATGGGATATTCTGCATTCTTTTTCCAAAAGCTACTCTGAATACTTTTGTTCATAAATGCAGTATTCAATGTAAAATCTCTCCAACATTGCATCAGGGAATATCTTGGAGGCTACGGAGTTGTTCACTTTCCTCATGTATGTGGGGTACATTTTGTTTTTGTTGTTATTAAAGACCAGCCGTAGTTCATTGGGGATCTGATAGGATGCATGAGATTGTTTCAATCTTATATCTGTTGAGGACTGTTTTGTGACCAATTATATGGTCAGTTTTGGAGATGATACCATGAAGTACTGAGAAGGAATATTCTTTTGTTTTAGGATGAAATGTTCTATAGATAACTGTTAAATCCATTTGGTTTATAACTTATGTTAATTTAACAGGGTCTCTATTTATTTTCTGTTTCAATGACCTGTCTATTGGTCAGAGTAGGGTCTTAAAGTTTCCCACAATTGGTGTGTGAGTTTCAAAGGCTATTTTGAGCTTTAATGGCGCTTCTCTTATGAATGTGGGTGCAGTTAACCTACTCAAAACAAAATAATCCAATTAAAAATGGGGCACAAGAGCTGTGGATTTAAGAATCTGAAGGAGATGGCTACCCCATAGAAAAACCAACAGTCTCAACTAACCAACCAGGAAGCTAAGGAGTTCCTAGACACTGAGCCAATAACCAAGAGCATAAACAGCCTGGTCCAAGAACTCTGGCACATATCTAGTAGAGATTTGCCTTGTCTGGCACTTAAACCTTGAGAGACATGAAGCCCCGGGGAATTAGGATGGTGGTGAAGGGAGGACTCTCTCAGAGACAAGGGGTAAAAGGAATGGATTAGGAAACTGTCGGGTGGGGTTGGGGGTGGGGAGGACATATGGGATGTAGAACAGTCAGAGGGTGGACTGGGAAAGGGATGAAATCTGGAGTGTTAAAAAAAGATACCACAAGGATGTCCCCACTACCTACTCACCACCCGACCAGCCCTCTAAACTCCCTGGGGCTTCCAGACTCTTGAGAGTTAAGTGCATCTTCACTGAACCTGGATGTGGCAATCCTCTGCTATATATGTGTTGGAGGCCTCATATCAGCTGGTGTATGCTGCCTGGTTGGTGGTCCAGTTTTAGAGAGATATCAGGGATCCAGGTTAATCGAGACTGATGGTCCTGCTACAGGCTTGCCTACTCTCCAGCTTCTTTCATCCTTCCAGAATTCAATCACAGGGGTCAGCAGCTTCTTTTCATTGGTTGGGTGGAAATATCCGCATCTGACTCAGCTCCTTGTTGGGTCTTTCAGAGGGCAGTCATGAGAAGTCCCTTTTTCTGATTGATCCATAGCCCCAGTAATAGTGTCAGGCCTTGGGACCTCCCCTTGAGCTGGATCCCATTTGGGGGCTGTTGCTGGACCTTCTTTTCCTCGGTATCCTCTTCATTTCCATCCCTGCAGTTCTTTCAGACAGAAAAAACTATGGGTCAGAGTTTTACCTGTGGGATGGTAACCCCATCCCTCATTTGGTGTCCTGTCTTTCTGCTGGAAGTAGGTTCTATAAGTTCCCTCTCCCTACTGTCAGGCATTTCATCTAAGTTCCCTCCCTCTGAGTCCTGAGAGTCTCTTACCTCCTAGGTCTCTGGCTCATTCTGGAGCCCCCCCCCCTCCCATCCTCCTATTTCCTGAGGTTAACTGTTTCCATTCTTTCTGCTGGCCCTTAGGGCTTCAGTCCTTTTCCCTCACCCAATACCAGATCAGGTTCCCCTCTTCCACCACCCCTCTCGCCTTGTCTACTTTCCCTCCTAGGTCCCTCCCTTCCCCTTTTTGATTGTTTTCTTCTCCCACCCAAGTGGGACTCAGACATTCTAACTTGGGCACTTCAGCTTGTTGACCTTTTTGAGTGCTATGGACTGTATCTTGGGTATTCTGCACTTGTTTTTGTTTGTTTGTTTGTTTTGCTACTATCTACTTATTAGTGAGTACATACCTGGCATGTCCTTTTGGGTCTGGTTTACCTCACTCAGGATTATCTTTTTTAGTTTCATCCATTTGCCTGCAAAACTCAGGATGTCCTCATTCTTAATAGCTAAGTAGTATTCCATTGTGTAAATTAACCACATTTTCTGTATCCATTCTTCTGTAGTGGGACATCTGGGTTGTTTCCAGCTTTAGGCTATCACAAACAAGGCCACTATGAACATAGTGGAACATGTGCCCTTGTGGCCTGGTGGGTCACATTTGAGTATATTCTCAAAAGTGGTATTATGGGGGAGGAGGGGGGGGGCGTTATGGGATGTGGAATAAAATCTGGAGTGTATAAATAAATAAATAAATAAATAAATAAATAAATGATTAAAATTATAAAAGAATTTTAAAAGATTAAATAAAAGAAAAAAGCAAAAAATTTAGAAATACATAGGTTGGTGAGCACAAATATATCTTTAATTTTCAAATCAAGTTTTAAACTATTAACAATTATCATCACAAGGCAAAAAAGAATCTCAAAAACCAAAGTCAAACAAACAAACAACAACAACAACAAAAAACAATTTTTCCAAAACACAAGAGGTAAAATTACATACAAATAGTTTGATGACTCAGGACAGAATAGACTTAAATCTCACGTGAATGTCAATTACCCTCCCTGTCCAGTCCTTCTCTCACGGAATTTGAAAGTTAGAAGGCCTATTTCTCATGATTATATTTGTAAGCAGACATAACTGTTCCTTTGCTTGACAGAAATGTTCTACAACAGGTAAACAGTACTTACATTTATAGTAGAAGATTTAATATATATAGTAATATATCATAAAATATAATAATGCATATATTACCCATTTCAGTGTCATGCATCAATTTTAATTCTATTTTCCTTAGAATTATATATTCCAATTTATTTTTTAGTATTTTAGTGTTAGCAATCATTGAATATCATGCAGATACTGCAATATGTAACTGTTACCTAGTTTTGAATGCAATAGTTATACCAACATTTTAAATATGAGTCATAAATGAGAATAAGTAACAAAACATGTCAACATTTGGACATAGAGCAACACTATTAATGCAATAATCAATAATAATATTTACCTGGGATTTATTTTTCATTGCAAGTAATATATATGCTTAAATTTCATGAAAAATTCTCCCATAAAGTGCTAACAATAATATATTTTAAAAATAACTGTTTTCTTATTTAAAAGCAAGTTGCTTAACTTGTTAAAGTAAACTGGCATTTGTAATTAAATTATTTTTCTATTGATTATTTTTATTACTTTATTTCATATTTTATCAAATTATTTAGAGTACATTATAATGAATGTACAAAGCTTTATCGCATTATTTGGTAAAAACTAAAACAAATTAGAGAACTGAAGCAATAATGTTAACATGATTTAGCAATAAAGTAATTCAGTGGATTTTAATAAAATTATGGAAAGTTATGCTATAAAGACTTTAAACCAGGGCTGTATAGAATGCTTCTAGATTGTCATAGATTTAGAAACAAAAGTATAAAATTGCAAACCATCTAAAATATGTAATTATTTTAATAATTCCCTTAAAATGAGAATACAGGATTAGTAATAACTATGGCCTTCAGATTTTGGATGAACAACAATTCATGCATACAATAAGTTCTTATATTTAAAAACCTGGCTACAGGCATAATTGGTGGGAGATTTTAATCAGTGTTTCAGAATTTTTAACTCCAATTTGATGGATATATATTTTTTCCTTTATAATTTTATTTTCAATTAATATCTCTGCATGTAAGTTTATGTGTGCATACTTCATGGAATATATGAGGAGAGTCAGGATCCCTAAATGAACTTTGGGAGTTATTTCACCCCTTTGTACTCTTGAGGCAGGGTGTCTCCTATGCTCGCCATTGTTAAAACTCCTGGCTATCAGATGAGAAATTAATAAGGCAATCTTTCTGTATTTTCCTCCAATCTCACATTAGAAATGTTGGAATGACAACATCCACCTTTTTTTACCATGAGCTCTGAGTATTGAATTCATTATCAGGCTTTCAGGCAAGCCTGCATATCTGTCCTTCTGGACAGGCCTCATAAATTTTATTTTAATGTTAGAAACAAAAGCCATTAGTAGCTCTTTTCCCTCAAATATGTGGCTATGCATTCCATTCCTAACATTGATTAGTAACTTGCATTTGTGGGACAATGATGATCAACACAAATATACATAGTGTAATATATTTTGGGGGAAAAGCAATACAAAATTGGAAAACATGTCTCATTTCTGTATAAGGAAATCTGAAAAAAAAACCTTCTCATTTCTTTGAAAATTTAAACATACAATTGTTATCTTTTGGATATGCTATATGTATCTATTAACTCATTTAAATACATTGGTTAATCATTTTCTGTCTTCCTTGATTCTCACTACTGTCCCTTGGCCAAGGAAGCTACCTTTTATAACCTTCAATTCTATAATATGAATATGTTCAATATTCAACATATGAATGAGATTAAACTGCAAATCTTTTTATTAGATATTTTCTTTGTTTAAATTTCAAATGTTATCTCCTTTCCTAGTTTCCCTTCTGAAAATCCCCACCCCCTCCACCCTCCACACTCTCCCTGCTCACCAACCCACCCATTCCAACTTCCTGGTCATTCCCCTATACTGGGGTACAAAACCTTAACAGAACCAAAAACTTCTCCTCTGATTCATGACCAACTAGACAATCTTCTGCTACATATGTAGCTAGAGCCATGAGTCCCATCATGTGTTTTCATTGATTGCTGGTTTAGTCCCAAGGAGCTCTGGGGGTACTAGTTACTTCATATTGTTGTTTCCCCTATGGAGGTGCATATACCACATCAGCTCCTTGTGTACTTGATTTAGCTCCTTCTATGGGGGCCCTGTGCTCCCTCCAATGGATGGCTGTGAGCATCCACTTCTATATCTGTCAGGCAATGGCAGAACTCAGAAATCAGCTGTATCAGCATACTGTCAACAAGCTCTTGTTAACATTCACAATAGGGTCTGTTTTGGTGGTTGTTTATGGAATGGATCCCCAGGTGGGGAAGTTTACAAAGAGCTCAAGAAGCTGAACTCCAAAAATTCAAATAACCCCATTAAAAAATGGCATACAGAGCTAAACAAAGAATTCTCAACTGAAGAATACCAAAGGGCTGAGTAACACCTTAAAAAAATGTTCAAAATCCTTTATTATCAAAGAAATGGAAATCAAAACAACCCTGAGATTCCACCTCACACCAGTCAGAATGTTTAAGATAAAAAATTCAGGTGACAGCAGATGCTGGTAAGGATGTGGAGAAAGAGGAACACTCCTTCATTGCTGGCAGTTTCTCAGAAAACTGGACATAGTACCAAAGAAAGATCCAGCAATACCTCCACTATGTTCATAGCAGCCTTATTTATAATAGCCTGAAGCTAGAAAGAACCCTGATGTCCCTCAATAGAGTAATGGATACAGATAATGTGGTACATTTACACAATGGAGTACTACTCAGCTATTAAAAACAATGAATTTATGAAATTCTTGAGCAAATGGATGTATCTGGAGGATATCATCCTGAGTGAGGTAACCCAAAAGAAGTCACTTAATACGCACTCACTGATAAGCGGATATTAGCCCAGAAACCTAGAATACCCAAGTTACAATTTCCATAACACAAGAAAATCAAGAAAGACCAACCTGTGAGTACTTCATTCCTCCCTAGAATAGGGATTAAAATATACATGGAAGGAGGTGCAGAGACAAAGTTTGGAGCTAAATGAAATGATGGACCATCCAGAGAGTGCCCCACCCGGGTGGTCCATCACATAATCAGCCACCAAACGCAGACACTACTGCACATTCCAGAAGGATATTGCTGAAAGGACCCTGATATAGCTGTCTCCTGGGAGGCTTTGACAGTCCCTGACAAATAAGGAAGTAGATGCTCATAATCATCTATAGGGCAGAACACAGGGTCCCCAATGTTGGAGCTAGAGAGAGTACCCAAGAGCTGTAGGGGTATGCAACCCTATAGATGGAACAACAATATGAACTAATCAGAACCCCCAGAGCTCATGTCTCTAGCTGCATATGTATTAGAAGATGACCTAGTAGGCCAATATTGGGGAAGAAAGGCCCTTGGTCTAGCAATGTTTATATGCCCCAGTACAGGGGAATACAAGGCCAAGTAGTGGGAATGGGTGGGTAGGGGGGAAGTGCGGGGGGAGGGTATAGGGGACTTATGGAATAACACTTGAAATGTAAATGAAGAAAATATTTAATTAAAAAACATTTATTACTAAAAAAAGGATCAAGTTTCTTTGAACTTTAGAATTATGGTATTTTTTGTTAATGTAAGGCATACTAAGACAATTGTTTCAGTATTGAAATTGATGACATACTAGTCAAAAATACATTTCCCATTCCCATATTGAATATTTAGGACAATCAAGTATAAGGTACATTATTTACTGGTCATCCTGTAGTGATTAAAAAAAAAACTTATAAAGCAACCAAAAGAAGTAGTTTTAGGAAACTCAAAATAAAGTAAAAACCAGAGTGATAAAGGCTCAATCTCAGATTACTTCTTCTGGTTCACTCCAAAATCAGAGCCCATAAAATGATGCCACATATTTTTTAAGTGTCTTCTTTTTCATATTGAGCAACTTTCAAAATAGTGCTTGCAATACTAATTACTTATGATTATTTCAAAAACTATGCTAGGATGGTAAGTTTCATTATTCTGTATCAGGAAGTTCTAGGTGTAAAGTCTATTAGTGTTGTTTTAATTGTGTGTGCTATTATATAATAATATGAAAAAGTGAAACAGTCTTTCAGGAATAAGGGTTCTATTTTCACTTCCTTCTATGTTGTTTTCATTCTCAATCACAGAGGAAGAAGGGTTTAACAGGTTTCTCATAATCATTTCTCACATAGAAATATTCAAAGGAAAATGATTAATTTTTGTGTCATTTATCCTTTAACTTAAAAAAAAAAGTATTCTATGAAGTTCGAGAGTTTAACTAACATGTCATTGGTCATATTCTTATTCCAATCACTGTTAAGAACACTACAATCACCCTGAAAGAATTAAACTAAATATCTACCATCTGGCAGTTGGAATTAGGTCAACCTCCCCTTAAACATGTAATCACATGCTGTAGGGTAGATAAATGAAGGAATAAGTGTTCTCCAGAAGACTAAATCATGTTGAAAAGATCTACAGCTTTGTTTAATCATTTTAAACAACATGTAAGACGTTCAAAGAAATGCTCTGAAAGAGAAATTTTACTTTATGTTTAGAAAAAAAACACAATTGCAAGATGGAAGGCTCTAAAGTCTATTTTTAATTATCAAAAATTTAAAAATGATGTCCTATGACAAATATTAATCTCAGTCTCACTATTCTACCTAATTATCACCTGTCATGGTAATGATAAAATAAAATGTCTTATATAAAGTCTCATTCACATAGAATTTCTATATTAATTTCCAATATTATATCTAGTCATTTTAAAAATGAAATTTAATCTGTTTTGTGGTAATCACTACACATTTATTCAATCCATTAAAATAGAAAGTGTGGAAGTATTTTACAATTATATAATAAATTTTATAGTTCTCTTCTTGTTGCCTTAAAGTATGAATGGGTCAAACAATCTCAACCCCCCACTTTTTTACTAGCTTCTTTTTTTAGATCGTTGTAGGTACTTTCGATGACTTTGCATGCAAGAGATAGGTTTAAGAAGTTTCAAGTAAGAGTTGATATAATGCTTACAGTAACATAAATGACAAAGTGTCAGCAATGACTGAGATGACAAATGACATCATGCATATTAATAAGCATTAGATGACATTCAATCACTGTCCAATATTCTCAGTCATGTTGAAGGACAATACAGTCTTCAAATTCAGTACCCAAAGGAGAGTTGTAACAGTCACAAAACAATGTATACAACTTAAAAAGTCAGCAGAAAACTGGCAAGGTTATGCCTACCTTCGTGGAGGGTTGAATAATACCTGCATAATTTTTGTATACATATTAAAGGCCAACAACAATGAACTCAAATTATTGTATAAAGGTTATATCTACTCATATCACTGCTTCTTGTCTTTCAACTGAATTTAGAAATGAATGAAATGAAATTCTCTAGTGCATTCACTTTGTTTTTAAATTTTTGCTTTCACCACCATCCCTCCTGTCTTTATGCTGACCTCACACAACTATTTGACTAAAGTGCCCTGTTTGCCTAACTAATTAACCAGTTCTAGAAAGTCAGCAAATCTAATTCAAATTTATGGAATGCTACCAATCTTAGCAATCTAGTTAAAAAATAAAGGTATTTTTGATTCATATGTAAACAATAGAGCTCATATGTTTAAACTTTAAAGAGTCATATAATCTATGTTTTAAACACACACACACACACATGCACATGTGCACACACACACACATGCACACGTGTACACACACACACACACATGCACACGTGCACACAAACATACACACACACATATATAAAATAATTTTTGTATGTGACATAATATTTTATAACCTAACAATACACTCCAAATTGGATAATGAAGCATAAAATTATTTTGTTCAATGATGATATAGGCAATGGTGTTCTCTGCCAGTGAATAAATTGGGACTATTTTTGTATGCGACAATTCAAAAGTTTTTAAACATAATTCATGTTTAAAATTTGGGAAAACATGGTAATCCATTAAGAAGCATAACAGTGGACTGCAGAGGGTGAGTGAGTGGACTGCAGAAGCAACACAGCTTCTGGGACAGGCAGAAGCAGCACAGCTCAATTTGACAAATTGCATTCAGATCCACACTCCCTTGTGTTGTGTCTGTTTGTCATTCCCCGAATTCTTGTCTACTTCCTCCAGAGAACCCATTCCACACAGATGGGGGATCTAAAGGGTCTGTGGCAAAGGTAAATCTATTGAGCAAGAACCAGGATAGCCAAGATTAGGCAGTGAAGGATTTAGAAAATATAAATCCAATGATAATGTAATAGTACAAGGTGGTCATGTTCTAGTTCCTGTAAACAGCAGAACTCAGCAGCTTCAGCCATGTGGCTCTGGCTCTAGAGTTAAGAATGGAAGGAACTACTGGGACAATTGATGCTAGTGAGCTGAAGGTAAGACATTAGCAATGATTAAAAGACCAGAATCACTGAGTTGAAATCTGGGAGTTGTTTTCTGGGAGCACAAAGAAGCTGTGTTCCAGAGAGAGCCAAGGTTGTAACTCATGCTGCAGCTGGACTTGGTAATGTGTAAGAGTCACCCAGGTGATACTGGTTTTGAAGGCACGAAGGGGTCATGCAGAGCAGCTGAGGCCACGGAAGCACTGTGAGAGGCCATGGAAGGCCATTGGTCAAGGTGCAGCCTCAGTTGCAATTGATGCCCAGAAGAGGTATTGCTGGATCTTACAGTAGTACTATGTCCAATTTTCTGAGGAACCACCAGACTGATTTCCAGAGTGATTGAACCAGCTTGCAATCCCACCAGCAATGGAAGAGTGTTCCTCTTTCTCCACATCTTCGCCAGCATCTGCAGTCATCTGAATTTTTGAACTTAGCCATTCTGACTGGAGTGAGGTGGAATCTCAGGGTTGTTTTGATTTGCATTTCTCTGATGATTAAGGATGTTGAACATTTTTTCAAGTGCTTCTCAGCTCTTCGGTGTTCCTTATTTGGAATTCTTTGTTTAGCTCTGTACCCCATTTTTTAATGTGGTTTTGTGAATTTCTGGATTCCAGCTTCTTGAGTTCTTTATATATATTGGATATTAGTCCCCTATCAGATTTAGGTTTGGTAAAAATCCTTTCCCAATCTGTTGGTGGCGTTTTTGTCTTATTGAGAGTATCTTTGGCCTTAGAGAAGCTTTGCAATTTTATGAGGTCCCATTTGTTGATTCTTGATCTTACAGCACAATCTATTGCTGTTCTGTTCAGGAATTTTTCCCCTGTGCCCATATATTTGAGGCTTTCGGCCACTTTCTCCTCTATAATTTTCAGTGTCTATGTTTTATGTGGAGGTCTTTGCTCTACTTAGACTTGAGTTTTGTACAAGGAGAAATGAACAGATCAATTCTCATTCTTCTACATGATAACCACCAGTTGGGCCAGCACCATTTGTTGAAAATGCTGTCTTTTTTCCAGTGGATAGTTTTAGCTCCCTTTTCAAAGATCAAATGACCATAGGTGTGTCGGTTAATTTCTGAGTCTTCAATTCTATTCCATTGATCTACCTGTTTGTTGCTGTATCAGTACCATGCATTTTTTTTTATCACAATTGTGCTGTAGTACAGCTTTAGGTCAGGCATGGTGATTCCACAAGAGGTTCTTTTATTGTTAAGAATAGTTTTTGCTACCCTAGGTTTTTTGTTATTCCAGATGAACTTGCAAATTGCCCTTTGTAACTCAGTGAAGAATCGATTTGGAATTTTGATGGGGATTGCATTAAATCTGTAGATTGCTTTCAGCAAGATAGACATTTTAACTATATTTATCCTGCCAATCCTTGATCATGGCAGATCTTTCCATCTTCTGAAATCGTCTTCAATTTCTTTCTTCAGAGACTTGAAGTTCTTATCATACAGATCATTCACTTCCTTAGAATCACTCCAAGGTATTTTATAATTTTTGTGACAATTGTGAAGGGTGTTGTTTCCCTAATTTGTTTCTCATCCTGTTTATCCTTTGTGTAGGGAAAGGCCACTGATTTGTTTGAGATAATTTTATATCCATCTAATGCACTGAAGCTGTTTATCAGGTGTAGGAGTTCTCTGGTGGAATTTTTAGGGACACCTATATATACTAACATATCATCTGCAAACAGTGATATTTTGATTTCTTCTTTTCCAATTTGTATCCCCTTGATCTCCTTTTGTTGTCAAATTGCTCTGGCTAGGACTTCAAGTAATATATTGAATAGGTAGGAAGAAAGTGGGCAGCCTTGTCTAGTCTCTGATTTTAGTGGAATTGCTTCCGGCTTCTCTCCATTCATCTCCATTTAGTTTCATGCTGGCTACTGGTTTGCTGTGGATTACTTTTATTATGTTTAGGTATGGGCCTTAAATTTCTGATCTTTCCAAGACTTTTATCATGAAGCGGTTTTGGATTTTGTCAAATGCTTTCTCAGCATATAATTAGATGATCATGTTTTTCTTTTTTTTTTATTGTTTGGTCTTTGAGTTTGTTTATATAGTGGATTACATTGATAGATTTCCATATATTAAACCATCCCTGCATCCCTGAGATGAATGACCTACTTGGTCATGATGAATTATCGTTTTGATGTGTTCTTAGATTCAGTATGTGCGTATTTCCTTGAGTATTTTTGGATGGATATTCATAAGAAAAATTGGTCTGATGTTCTCTTTCTTTGTTGGATTTTTGTGTGGTTTAAGTATCAGAGTAATTGTTGCTTCATAGAATGAATTGGGTAGAGTACCTTTTGTTTCTATTTTGTGAAATAGTTTGAGTACATTTGGAATTAGGTCTTATTTGAAGGTCTTATAGAACTCTGCACTAAACCCATCTGGTCCTGTAGAGAACACACACTAGGGGCTTGACAGCACACATGAAAGCTCTAAAACAAGAAGCAATTTCACCCAAGAAGAGTAGATGGCAAGAAATAATCAAAATCAGGGCTGAAATTAACCAAGTGGAAGACTATTACTGACTTGGTTAGGAGACTATTAATGACTGCTTCTCTTTCTCTAGGGGAAATGTGAGTGTTAAGATTGTTAATCTGATCTTGATTTAACTTTGGTTCCTGGTATCTGTCTAGGAAGTTGTCCATTTCATCCAGGTTTTCCAATTTTGTTGAGTATAGCCTTTTGTAATAGGATCTGATAATTCTTTTTGATTTCCTCAGTTTCTGTTGTTATGCCTCCCTTTCATTTCTGATTTTGTTAATAAGGATGGATTTACTTTGTCCTCTAGTTATTCTGGCTAAGGGTTTATCTATTTTGATGATTTCCTCAAAGAACTAGCTCCTGGTTTGGTTGAATATTATTGGCATTGTGGATTTTATCGAAAATACATCATATTCAGAATGAATAAGAAATAATAAAAGATTAATTAATTAATTAATTAATTAGAGATTAATTTCTTAATCTTTTTTTTTTTAATCCTTTAAGTTGGATATCTTCCTTCTTGTCTATACCTATTATCCTTAGGTTTGGTCTTCTCACTGTGTCCTGGATTTCATGTATGTTTTAGGTTTGGATCTTGTTGCATTTCTTATTTTCTTTGATTGTTGTGTCAATATTTTCTATGGTATCTTCTGCTCCTGAGATTCTCTCTTCTATCTCTTTTATTCTGTTGGTAATGCTTGCATCTATGTTTTCTTCTTTCCTAGTATTTTTATCTTCAAAGTTGTCTCCTTTTGTGATTTTGTGATTTCTTTATTGTTTCTACTTCTTCTTTCAGATTCTAGATGGTTTTGATCAATTCTATCACCCGCTTGGATGTGTTTTCTTGTAGTTCTTTAAGGGTTTTTTTTTTTGTGTGTGTGTGTGTGTTTCCTCTTTTTTGTTTTCCTTTTTTTTTTCCTTTTTTTTTTTTTTGTGTGTGTGTGTGTGTGTGTGTGTGTGTGTGTGTGTGTTTTCTACCTGTTTACCCGTGGTCTCCTGTATTTCTTTAAAGGAGTTATTTGTATCCTTCTTATAGTTCTCCATCAACATCATGAGAAGTGACTTTAGATCTATATATTGTATTTCTCAAGTGATGGTGTATCCAGGACTTGCTATGGTGGGGGAGTTGGGTTCTGATGATGCCGAATAATCTTGGTTTCTGTTGCTTCTCTTCTTATGCTTGCCTCCTGCCATCTGATTATCTCAAGTGCTCCCTGTCCTGGATATATCTGATTGGAACCTGTCCTTCCTGTAATCCTGGTTGTGTCAGAAGTCTCCAGAGTCCAGATTTCTCTGTGATCCTGTGATCCCAGGATCTTGTTATGCTGCGATTCTGTGTTTGTCAGAGTTATTAGCAGTTGAGCTTCCTCTGAGACCCTTAGATCCTCATGTGACTAAGCTCCTGGGGTTCTGGGATCCTGGGATCCTCAGGTCTTGTGTGTGTTAGAATTTCTGGATGTGGTACCTTCTAGGACCATAGGACTGTCTGCTGAGATAGAAACCAGTAGACCATTTCCGACTGGAAGGAACCTCAGACACTGGTCTGATGGTGTTCCTGTTTCCCTGCTCCAGCTAGCCCTAGGCACTCCCAGTTTTGTTGGAACAGATGATGTGTTCCACTTACCAGTGATCCTAAGATCCTGGGATACTAAGGTTCCTAGGGAGTGGAGAGTCTTCTGGGGACCATAAGACTGTCCATTTAGTTTGAGCTCAAACTTTCCAGGCACTGGTGCTGACCTGAAGGAACCAGTGCCCCTGGTCAGGCGGGGATCCTGTGTCCCAGATCCTGCTGGTTCCTGGCACTCCCAGTTGTGTTAGAAAAATATGAAATGCTTCATGATTTTGCATGCCATTTTTTCATTGGGGCCATGCTAATCTTCTCTGTATAGTTCCAATTTTAGTATATGTGCTGCTGAAGCAAGCACGAATGATTAACTTAAAAAAAAAGAAAGAAAAGAAAAGAAAAGAAAAGAAAAGAAAAGAAAAGAAAAGAAAAGAAAAGAAAAGAAAAGAAAACCGGAAAATTAATAAAAATGGAAAAAAAAAAAAAAAAAAAAAAACAAGGAATAGCACAAGCTTGTGAGGATATGGAAAATGGGAGCAGTCATATCCGGTGGCCATGCAAACTTGTGCAATTACTTTGGAAATAAACTTGACAGTGTCTCCGAAAACTGGGAATAGTTCTTCCTCGCTGATATTTTACAGAGAGTAAAGGTGTCATTTTCTGGTATTCTAACATTTAAGAATATGTAAGCCCTCTGTTCTTTTTCCATGCCTTTGAAATGAACTTCTAGGAAATTTGGAGCCCCCAAATGCCTTACTGCCTTCTTCATAAAAGATTACCCTGACTCCAAAGAAAATCTTCCTTTATGATTATCTTATAGCAGAACATAGTCTATATCATATCATTTACTATTTTTCAGAAACTATAATTTTATACTTATTTTAATCATTCTAAGTTTGTGCACAGCATAGTTGTGACCATATAACATAAATAATTTCTTACTACTAGATATAATCCAAAAAATAAGTAATACTGGAAATACTTTCTCAGATAAACAATATGAAATATACTAGTCTTTTAGTTACTTTTCTATTGCTCTAATGAGACACAATGATCAAACCAACTTATCGAAGAAAGTGTTTATTAGAGCTTACAGTTTCAGAGTTATCAGTGATTTCATCAGTGACACATGAGAGCAGGTATATAGACATCACATTATAGCAGTAGGTGAGAGCTTACATCCTTCTGGGGGGACATGGAACATGGAAAAAAAAAAACCATGGATATCTAATTGGAAATAGTGTTGGTTTTTGCCACCACCAGAAAGCATGCTTTCTCCAACAAGATATGATTTCCTAATCTTTCACGCAGTTCCACAAATTGGAGGCCAAGCATATAAGTATATGAGTCTTCTTACAGATTTATGTAAAAGGGCTTTACAAGAACATCATGATTTTTTAAAATCTCACTACTGCCTTCTTTGTACTGTAGTGAATTTAAGTGATTTGTATGCACACATTGCAAATGCAAAAATCTGTTCCTGTTGTGGGAGAAAAAATTATCATTTTAATTGTTTAGAGTTTTTGTTACTCTTTTTAATAACCTTTAATTTTTGTATACATGTGTACTATATCATTTCACTCAAACTCCTCCATCCACAGCTGTAGTCCTTATTGTGTCTGCCCTGTCTGTCTGAAATTCACAATATGTTCTTTAATTATTAGTGTTACATACACAATAGTATATCCAATGTAGTGAGCTCATTTAGCATGTTTGATATGTACACATGCTCTTGGCTGATATTTTTGATTGAATAATATACCAGGGGCTTGTCTATGAAGGAAAGTAATTCTCTTTAGGCCACCTGCAGCACTTCATCTTGAGGCTGAGCAGGACTGCAACAATGAAAACTCAAGGTGATGTTGTTTATGTTTTACTAAAAATAATAGTAACAATAACAAAGGCTAGTGTTAAAGATATTTAATGGCATTTTCTTCAATGTTAGTATGATGGATCGTATTACTTTTTTGAAAATAATGAGAGAGAATTTTTTATATCTGATATCCTATATCTGGCTAATTATAATAAAAAATGTCCATTTTCTTTTATGTTGGTAAAAAAATCACAGAAATTCAATATGCCTGAAAAATACTCCATAATGTGGGTGTGTATGCATCACATGATTTTTATCTATTCATCTCTTGATGCACATCAAGGCCAGTTCTATATTGTAGCTGTTGTGAATGGTACAGCACCATATGTTAAATGTGTAGGTCTCTTTGATGAGCTGATATTATTTATTTTGGGTATAGAAGTAGAAATAAGATTGCTGAATCATGTGGTACATCAAAGTGCAGCTTTCACCAAAACCTAAACAGTATTCTAAATAATGACAGTACTAATTTATGGTTCTATTGATAGCACAAGTGCTCTTTTTCTCACTTTCTACTGCCATTTGTTTTAAAAATAGAGATTCTAATTGAAAAAGAATATATCATAGTATATTTTGATATGCAGTTTTGTGGGACATGATGGTATTTGATATTTTTCACATTTTTATTGGCAATATTATAGTGGTTTGTATGTTTATTTATTTATTTACTTACTTACTCACTTATTTTTACTAATCTAATTTGTATCCTGTTCAATGTCTTGCTCCTAGTCACCCTCTTCACCATCCTTCTCCCATACCCCCTCCCCTTCTCCTCTGAGCAGGTTGGGCCTCTCAGGATATCATTCCACCCTGACACATCAAGTCACTGTGAGGCTAGGCATATTTTCTACCATTGAGGCCAAACCAGGGAGCCCAGTTAGAAGAACATAACCCATGTACAGGCAACAGGTTTTAGAGTAACCCATATCCAGTTGTTCAGGACTCATGAAGACTAAGCTGCACATCTGTTACATACATATAGGGAGGCCTATGTCTAGCCATTGTGTAGCCTTGGTTGTTAGTTCAGTCTCTGAAAATCCCAAGGTTCTAGGCTAGTTAATTCTGTGGCCTTCCTGGGGAGTTACTGTCCCTCTAGGGGCCACAGTCTTCATTAGATTCTAGAGACCCCAAGCTCCAATATTTGGCTGGGGGTGTCTGCATCTGCCTGAGTCAGCTGCTGGGTGGACCCTCTCACAGGACTACCATGCTAGATATCTGTCTGGAAGCATAACAGAGTACCATTAATAGTATCAGGGATTGGTGCTTGTCCATGGTATGGGTCTCAAGTTTGGTTGTTTATTTGTTGGTCATTCCCTTAGTCTCTGATCTATCCCAAATCCCTTCATTTCTTGCATATAGGATAAATTATGGCTAGAATTTTTTTCAGGGTAGGTTGGTGTTCCTATTGCTCTACTGATGTTTCTGCCTGGCTACAGGAAGCAGCCTTTTCAGGTTCTATATTCCCAATGCTGCGAGTCACAGCTAAGGACACACACATTGATTTTTGGGTGCCTCCCCTATTCTAGGTCTCAGTTCCTATTCCTGGAGATGTTCCCTATTTCCCCATCCCAGTTTGTTGAAAATTTCCATTCATTCTTAGAGAGATCAGGTCATTCCCTCTGCCCTTCCCTACACCCAACTGAGCTCTACACTCCCCTCTCCATCCCCTCTCTCAAACATCTGCCTTCCACAACCATGTTGTTACCGTTCCAACTGAGACTTAAGCATCCTCATTTGTGACCTCCTTCTTGTCCAGCCTTCTTGTGTCTGTTGAGTATCACTTTAACGTGTTAAAATAACCTTGCTTTAAATATTATGAAATTTGGCATTGTAGATATTATTGAAAATACATCATATTCAGAATGGTTAATTTTGTACCAAGGATTTTAAAATCTAACTGATTTTGAGTTTTAGTTAATATAGCACCAAAGTTATTTAGGCTAACAGGTGATTTATTATAAAAAAATAATTTTGTGCTTTAATAACAGCACATAAAAGAAAGATTAAAACATCCTTTAAAACACATGTGATTGAATAATTAACAGGGAGCAAATGTGTAAAGTAAACTGTATTAAAAATCAGGTCATTTAAAAGTGATTTTCTCTAAGAATTGTCACACATGAAGGAAATTTCACAGTTTCTTGAATCTGAAATTGTGTAATAAAAGTTTAATCACCTATAATTGCATAATGATTTCTTTTTACAAAGTCTCAATTTCATTTTAAAATTCATGCTGAAAATGTGTAGTATTTATAGAAAAAAGAATATGACCCAACTGATTTTGAACTAAAAAAAAACTAGAATGCATAAGTCAAGTGAAAAATAATTTTGGAGAAACACAGTCATACTTATCTTTTTAAATATGATTCATAATGTTCATTGTCTATATAAGTATATATAATAAAATGTAGGAATAATTTTCAAAACCACTAGATGTTCATCAATAATTAATGATTTATAAAATTGAAATACAAATGTACAACCTATCATTTAGGTATAACTAAAAATATAAGTACAGAATTTTTAGGCAAATGTTTTTTAGTGATTACAAATGTTACATGTTTTCATTCATATATGGATGCTTTTAGTAGTAGAGGAGTTTCTTTGAATTGGCAGGCCCATAGGATTCAGAAAACTAAAATAGTGAGGAAGGAATTTTAAATGAAGGAGTAGAAAACACAGGTATTAAAAATGGGAAAAGTATAGTAGTAAACAAAAAAGTTTAAATAGGGAGAGACGTGAGAGAGAATGGTAGATGGGGGAGTATGGGGAGGAGCATCTAAAATCAAAACACTTTGACAAAAACATATGAAAACCTACTACTGTAGGTAGTGTGTGTGTGTGTGTGTGTGTGTGTGTGTGTGTGTGTGTGTGTGTGTGTGAGATGAGTGTTATAGAATGACTGTTGACCAGACATGCTGGTATTGGGTTAATGTCTGCTCCTTAAGAAAGAACTTTCCATTAAAAAGGCTAAAATCTGATTTCTGGGTAGGTCATAGGCTCCAAAGATAGATAATATGTTACTATTATTCTGCATAGTGAACATAGCAATAAACTGCCCCTAAGTTCTACCTTTATGTTTAAAGACTAAAAGACTTCTCGTCCCTCATCGAGAAAGCATTCTTTTAGATTAGGTGTGAGTTAATACAGAGATGCACAAGTCATTGATATGTTACGAAGGAAATAAGGGACTGTGGAGTGACTAGTTCTAAATGAGATATTTATACCACACCTCTGCATACAAGGTTCTCCATGAATGAATGAACATTGCATCTGTAATGAAACTATATTTTCTAGGCATAAACCTTTCATACATAAGCGCATACCAGGTGTGACTTCATGCACTAATCTAGAAAAAGGTAAATTATGACAAAATTTCACCATCAATTCAAGAGAGGTCAATATAGTACCAATACTAGGTTAGGAATGTTTGGGAATTGTTGCCTCATAGAGGAGGGAGCATCAGTGTTTCTTGGTATTTTATCCCCTGCTTCAGTAGATTGTGCTATATTCAAAAATCTATACACGTAGCATTAAGTTTATTTGGTGCATTAAAAATTAGGATCAACAGACTTAAATTACAGGCCATAAAATGGTGGAGAATACCTGAAAAATCACATTTATAACAAGGGGTCATACTCAAGTTATATTTGAAGCTAAAAGTAGGAAAATGGGAGAACCTGTCATTTAACTCTGTTGATTAATTTTTCGGTACTGTGTAAAGGCATTTTAGTTTTAGGTAATCACAAAGCTGGAATATTGATAACAAAATTATGTAATATTTAAATAAAATCCCATTTTTAAAAACAAAAAAATTACATGGAAAAAGAGTGAGGAGATATAGAAAGTATTTGAAATGAATTTGACCAAAACATGTAAGTGTATTATGAAATTATCAAAAAAAGAATTAATGATATTACAGATATAAAAACAAGGTCTATATACATTTCTAGATTTTCCATTGGTAATTTCTATGCCAGTGATATGTTTGAAAATAAAGTGCTTTTATTAATTAATCTCCTTATAAAGTATAATTATATTATGATAATATAATTTTTAATACTGGAACCTTTGAAGATTTATAAAAAATATTATTTCATAGTGCCACAATCTATGGAAATATTTTCAAACTTTTTAACAACCAATGTTCTTTGAGAAGCAGATCAATCCAAGAGCAGGGGTTCTCAACTTTCCTAATGCTAGGATCCTTTATGACAGTTCATCATATTGACCCCCAAAACTAAAATTAATTTTGCTGCTACTTCATAACTGTAATTTTACTATTATTGCAAGTTGTTCTGTAAATATATGCATTTCCTGAAGTTTGTAATGGCCCCTGTGAAAGGGTTCCTCAAATCTCAAAAGGGGCAGAATCGTTGTTGAGAATCACTGACTTACAGTAACGTTAGTGCACAGAATAATTGCTGGTAATTTTTCTTATAAGATGGAGAAAGGTAAATTGATCAGAGGGATAAGTTGAATTATACTACATGTTTACATTTTTTAATGGACCTTTGTTAGAATCTCTGGAGATTTAATGAACCTTCAGGTTTGTTTAGAAAAGAGGCAGTGATTGATTAGACCTGTATATTTATATCCTGATAATTTTCAATAAATGCAGGCAAACATCAGAACGATTAACTTCATCATTCCTGATGAGAGATCTGGTGAATTGCTTAACAGAGGCTGTACCACTTATGTCATTAATGTAATAAGAAAAGTCACCATCTGGAAATATAGCTCACTGCTAGAGCACTTGCTTAGCAATCATAATGACCTAAGTTCAATTCCCAGCAGTACAATATATGTAAACATAAACACTTTTAAAGCAAATCAATTACTATCTTGGGCAAAGGAATAAATAGTATATTTGAAATGATGGCAAAACAGTGATGATTAAATTAAATTTAATTCAGATATAAAGTACCTCTCCTTAATTTTCCCTTCTCTGTATATAATAATTGTACTTTGAATGCATTTTATATACTAGTTTATATAAAAGTAAATATGGACTTGTCTAACTAATTCTACAATATAAATAATAATCTTCCTGAATAATTTGGAACCAATAAGAAAAATATACATAATTAATAAAATTAGGAACCAATAAGAAAAATATACATCACTAATATTTAAGAGTATTGACACTTGATATTCTATTAATGTTTTAACGTTTTTATATTGATAGAAGTATATTCTAGGTTAATTATAAAAATAAACAGAGGACTGAATAGAAATATTAGTAGATATTACAATCATTTAAAATATCTAACTATATATTTACATTGTTATTAAAGGTTATTATATGTTTATTCAAAAATTTATAGATTCTTTGTGAATTTCACATTATGCACCCTAATCCCATTCATTTCTCCACATCTTCATATCTGCCCTCCACCCATTCAGCTTTCCCCTCCAAGGAAAACAAAACTCAAAACCAAAACCCACCACTGCCATCTTTCTCTGGAAGCTGTAATGTATCACTGTGAATCCCACCTTTTTTTTTTTTTTTTTTTTTTGGTGTTTTGAGACAAGGTTTCTCTGTATAGCCCTGGCTGTCCTGGAACTCACTTTTGTAGACCAGGCTGGCCTCGAACTCAGAAATCCACCTGCCTCTGCCTTCTGAGTTCTGGGATTAAAGGCGTGTGCCACCACGCCCGGCTGAATCCCATTTTCCAATACAGCTTTACTTACAAATGTTCATTGGAATGAGTCCATGGCCTGTTTTGAAGCCCCTGGCTTCTGCCACACTATCAACAGTGGATCCTTTCTGGGATTCCTCTCAGACACCACACTGTTTTTGCTCTGTGTCATGGAGATCCTATAGTTTTGGATCTGAGAGACCAGCCACCTCACTCACTCTAGCAGGTAATAGTTACAGCAGATGTCCAAAGGTCAGCCAACTCAGAGTCCTGGATTTGAGCCTGAATCAAAGCTGAGCTGCTCAGCCTACCAGCTCCCCTGTGCTTGTGCCTGGGACCAGCACTTCTGTCTTGTCCAGGTGATGAGACTGGCTAGCTTTCTCATTCTCCAGCCTACCTTCAAGCATGATCTTCTGTCCCTGAGGCCACCAGACCAACTAAACTGTGCTGCACAAGTGAGGTACTGGATATGGCTGCAGTCTTAAGAACTTATATGAGACTAAATTAAAAAAAAAAATAGTTTCTTTGTTGGAGGAAATTTCAAAACATTAAAACACTGAATCTCTAGCATGATTGTTATACTAATGTGGCTCCACAGTGAAAAATAACAAGTAGGTCAAAATGAAAAACAAAATATTCAGTTGAGAGGAAAAAAAATAACACTATAAAACTTACCATTACAGGCAAGAAAAGAAAGAAGTTGAAAGAAAGGCTACACATTCTAAGATTAGATTAGCAACATTAAGACCGTGAAATTGTTAGGCAAATGAGTGGAACTAATAAATATCATCTTGAGTGAAGTAATCCAGTAAGGCAGAGTACACTGTTAGTAGGACAAAACAACAACCAACACATTGGGAAAAAGATCTTTACCAACCCGACATCGAATAGCAGGCTAATAACCAATATATACAAAAAAACTCTAGAAGTTAAATTCCAGAAAACCAAAAAACACAATTAAAAATTGGGTTCAAAGATATACAGAGAATTCTCAACTGAGAAATCTCAAATGTCAAGAAGTACCTAAAGAAATGTTCACTGGGTTTTTGTTTATTCCAAACGAATTTGAGAATTGCTCTTTTCTTTTTATTCATCTATTGGATATTTTATTTATTTACATTTCAAATGTTATCCCCCCCAGACACCTCCTATCCCATCCTCCATCTCCCAGCTTCTATGGGGGTGCTATGACCAACCCACTCCTGCCTCCCTGCCTAGGAATTTTCCTACATGGGAACATCAAACCTTCAAAGGAACAAGAGTCTTTCCTCCCACTGATGTCCAATAAGGCCATCCTCTGTTACATACCAAGCAGGTTCCATGGGTCATTCCATGTGAACTCTTTGGTTGGAGGTTTAGTCCCTGGGAGCTCTGTGGGTGGGGAAGAACTGGTTGATTAATATTGTTGTTCTTATAGGATTGCAAACCCCTTCAGCTCCTCCAGTCCTTTCTCTATCTCTACCATTGTGGACCCTGTGCACAGTCCAATGGTTGACTGCCAGCATTAGCCTCTATATTTGTCAGGCTCTGTCAGAGCCTCTCAGGAGATTGCTATATCAGGCTACTGTAAGCATGCACTTCTTGGCATCCACAATAGTATCTGGTTTTAGTGTCTGCATGTGGGATGGATCCACAGGTGGGGCAGTTTCTGACTGGCCTTTCCATCAGTCACAGCTCCAGAATTTCTATCCATAATTCTTCCCAGTGAGTATTTTGTTCCCCCTTCTAAGAAGGACTGAAGCATCCATACTTTGGCCTTCCTTCTTGAGTTTCATAAGGTTTGTGAATTGTATCTTGGGTATTCCAAGCTTTTGAAGTAATATCCACTTATCAGTGAGTGCATACCATGTGTGTTCTTTTGTGACTGGGTTAAGTCACTCAGGATGGTATTTTCTAGTTCAACCCATTTGCCTAAGAATTTTATGAAGTCATTGTTTTTAATTGCTGAATATTACTCCATTATGTAAATGTGCCACATTTCTGTATCCATTCCTCTGTTGAGGTACATCTGGATTCTTTCCAGCTTCTAGCTATTATAAATAAGGCTGCTATGAACATAATCAAGAATGTGTCATTATTACATGTTGGAGCATCTTCTGGTATGCCCAGAAGTGGTATAGCTAGGATCTCAGGTAGTACTATGTCCAATTTTCTGAGGAACCACCAGACTGATTTCCAGAACTGGTGCACCAGCTTGAAATCCTACCAGCAATGGAGGAGTATTCCTCTTTCTCCACATTCTCACCAGCATCTGCTTTCACCTGAATTTTTTATCTTAGCCATTTTGACTGGTGTGAGGCAGAATTTCAGGGTTGTTTTGATTTGCATTTCCCAGATGACTAAAGATGTTGAACATTAGTTTGGGTACTGCTTGGCCATTTGATATTCTTCTGTTGAGAATTATTTGATTATCTCTATACTCCATCTTTAATAGGGTTATTTGTTTCTCTGGTGTCTAACTTCTTCATATATATATATATATATATATATATATATATATATATATATATATA